>JAUCMX010000004.1:26640290-26945290 GCA_033459395.1 Hemibagrus guttatus
GTGTACTAGATTGACACCAATTATGCAGTGTGTTTATAGACAAGTGTGCAGTATAAGAAAGTGACTTAATAAACAGGACTGTAGAAAGCAGAAATGTCGTTGTGTCACACCCACACACACACACACACTCTTTTTATCTTGGTTTTCAGTGTCATCACTCTCTCTAAATCTATTTGCTTCTCGTTTGGCTTGTATCCAGACAGGTGTCTTTTACACACACACACACACACACACACACAGTGGAGGTGTGTAGGAGCATGGGGGAGTTTTTTTAAGATATATTTGCTCATCTCGAGAGTGTTTGCGCAACAGGAAAAACCCTGGGAATTGTGGGAAAACTTCACATTCACAAGTCTTTCACTTTCACACGCGCAGAGTCAGGACAGGACAGAGCTGTTACTGAATGTTACACATACTCTTCAGACAAGTCTCAACAGAAGTGGAGAGAAAGTGTGTGTGTGTGTGTGTGTGTGTGTGTGTGTGTGTGTGTGTGTGTGTGTGTGTGTGTGTGTGGGGGAGAGAGAGAGAGAGAGAGAGGGGAGAGGAGAGAAAGGGAAAGGAAAAGGCCGGATAGGAGGTACGTTTCCTCCAGTTAGTACTGAAGAGGGGGATGGGCTGTGCGTTTGTGTGAGAGTTGAGAAGGGTCTGTGTGTGTGTGTCTGTGGAGGTATCTGTTTATGTCATATAATATATATATATATATATATATATATATATATATGCGTGTATGTGCGTGTGTGTGTTTGGGGGGGTCTGTGTGGGTATCTATGCTATATATCTTTGTGTGTGCGTGTTGGGGGGGATCTGTGTGGGTTTATGTGTATGTATACGTGTGTATGTGTGTGTGTGCACGCACACACACACACACACACACACACCCACACACACCTGCACCACACGCAAACACAATTTTACACTTGACCCCTCTTTAAACTAAAAACAGCAACTCTATTTCTGACATTAATTATTCAGGGAAAAGAAAACAATGGCATGCGGCTTGACTGGACAGATGAGTTCTATTTAAAAGGACATAGCTAGCTTTCTCTAAAGCAGCAGTTAAAGCCTTTTAAAACCAAAACCATTAAAAATGAAAAATTCATGAAGTTGCAGATGAGCTTAGAAAACGTCTTTATCGTACCTTCTGTTCAGTCGAGAGTCCAGCTGGGGCGTCACGCCGTCCAGCAGCGTATTAAAGGGAACTATTCAGCTGAGATGAATTTCTGCTTTCTAGTTGTCCCTGGTTAACTTAAAAATTTAACTCAAAAAACAAAAAAAAAAAAACCAGATAGAATAATAACAACGCTAATAATTTCTAGAGAAATTAGAGAAATTGTTTCAGGTTAGTACAGAAGGCAATTGTTTTCTTGTTTTCTCACTTTTATTAACCGCGAGCTAGGGTGCTAGCTTCCCCCTGGCATTTATTTAGATAACAATATTCCCACAAAAAATGTGACAAAGTCCTAGCTATTAATCTTTTATGATTTATTTTTCTCCATTTTTATGATCTACTCTCGCTCTCACACAAAATGAACTGGAAATAATAAGCAAGTTACAAAATCGGTAGCTCCGCCCCTCATGCTAACCGAAACCACTGAAGACTTCACATGAGTCGATCTGAGCGAATCTACACCGAAGCAAGAAATTAAAAAGAAAAAAAGAAGAAAAAAAAGAAGAAGATGAAAATGAAGAAAGGACGGATAAAGAAAACTGGAAGGCAGTTACAATATTTTATATTTAGTGCTTTAGTGCTTTTGTTAATAAATATTTTAAAATAAATACAATTTATTTATTTGTATGTTGCATGGTTTATTTGTCTGTTTATTCTAGTAATTGTTTTTTTTATATTTATCTTTCCATATATTTGTTTGTATGTATATTTTCTATTTCACAAATAATTATTTAAGAAATTTACAATTATTTATTTTTTTTTTTTCTTATTTATTGACTTCTTTTTAAATTTTCTTTATTCATCTATTATTTATTTATTCATGCACTCAATATTAAATTCTTCTCTAACACTATGCAATTATGTAGAAAATATGTTTAACATAAATAACAGGTATTTTTTCGATTGTCCTCCTGATTTTTTTTCCCCCAGAAAAGACCAAAAATACAGTAAATACGCCACCGACGTGAATAAAATCATCTTATAAACAGGTGTGGAGTCAGAAACTCGGCTGCTTTAAATGACGAGCTTACTAGAGAATGCTGTTAAGTCATTTTCGTATTTAACAAAACCGGTCATTTCTGCTTACAATCTATAATGCCACTTTAGCTAAAGCAGTAATTTAGTAAATAATAAATGAGAAGAGAATTAAAAATTAATCAGCCTTCAGCCCAGACATTACGTCAACAAGACACGGGTTTGTATTCAGGACCGATCCGGACTCGAGAAGCATGAGGACAATGTGCTAATCCGAAGCTATGATCTGCACAACCCATCTCATCACTCACATCCAATGTTTAAAAGATTTGCTGAAATTGCTCTTATGCACTAGAGACTACGTCCAAACTCACTATAGGAATTTAATATGCTCATATTAGCGTTAACCATAGCCATACTACCTTTATGATATTACGGTCCCCTAATTGCATAAACATGGCAGACACATCTGCATAGCCAGCATAATCTGCAAGCACACTGACACTGTGCAATGGACTGATCCTCTATAAATGAGGAAAAAATAGGAATTTGAAAACTGCACCATCAACAGCACTTATTATATTAGGAGGATATGTGCTGGCATCCATCTTCCTCAGAGACGTAAACGAGACGTCAGCACGGCGGCTCCTTAAAGACCAGTTACAGCAGATTACGCTGCTGCTTCACACTTGTTTTCGGATATTTCCTGATTACACGAGTTTTTTCCTGCATCCATCATAACTCCCTTCAGCTTTCAACACAATCATGTAGAGACGACACAGGAAGTGATGTCATGTAGCCTCAGATTAGACTGTGGAAGGCCAGAATATGATAATGTAGAGAGGTAGCTAGTAGACAGACAGAGAGAGTGGACAGCAGGTAATGAAATAGCAGAGGTAGATGACAAAGACAGACAGAAAGAAAGACATGCTGACAGACAGATAGACAGAGTATGGACAGCCACTAATGAAAGTGTACCTCTAGTGTGTAAGTCTACACTTGTTGACAAACAAGAAACAAACACAGACAGACAGCATGGACAGCCAGTGACAAAACAGACATATGGAAAGATAGACAGAGAGACAGACAGACAGACAAAGAGTGGACAGTCAGTAATGAAACTGCAGAGGTAGCAGACAGACAGAGAGAGAGATGAAAGTATAGAGGTAGCAGACAGATAGATGGAGAGACAGATGGCAGACAGATATACAGACAAACAGGCAAATCCAGAAATAAAAATGTAGAGGTATCAGACAGACAGATGGACAGACAGACAGACAGTAATGAAAGTGTAGAGCAGGGAGACAGACAGACAGACAGTAATAAAAGTGTAGAGGTAGCTGATAGACAGAAAGATAAAGATAGACAAACACATGATTTAATCAGATTGACAGACAAACCAACAGACACAATGTAAATAGCTATAAATAAAAGTGTAGAGGTGGACAGTAAGACAGCCAGAGGGTTGGTTGGGAAGAGTGAGAGACAGACAGCCAGAGGTTTGGTTGGAAAGTGTGAGAGAGTGAGGGAGTGAGACAGCCAGAGGGTTGGAGAGAGAGAGAGTGTGTGTGTGTGAGACAGACAGGTTGGGGAGAGAGAGAGAGAGAGAGAGAGAGAGAGAGAAGAGAGAGAGAGAGAGAGAAAAAAGAGAGAGAGAAAGAGAGAGAGACAGCCAGAGGGTTGGATGGAGAGAGTGAGACTACCAGAGGGTTGGTTTGAGAGAGTGAGACAGCCAGAGGGTTGGTTGGAGAGAGTGGGACAGCCAAAGGGTTGGTTGGAGAGAGAGAGTGTGAGACAGCCAGAGGGTTGGTTGGAGAGAGAGAGAGACAGAGAGAGAGAGAGAGAGAGAGAGAGAGAGAGAGAGAGAGAGAGAGAGAGAGAGAGAGAGAGAGAGAATGAGACAGCCAGAGGGTTGGATGGAGAGAATGAGAGAGAGAGAGTGAGACAGCTAGAGGGTTGGTTGGAGAGAGAGAGAGAAAGAGTGAATGAGACAGCCAGAGGGTGGGATGGAGCGAGTGAGACAACCAGAGGGTTGGTTGGAGAGAGAGAGTGAGGAAGCAGAGGGTTGGTTGGAGAGAGAGAGAGAGAGTGTGAGACAGCCAGAGGGTTGGTTGGAGAGAGAGAGAGAGAGAGAGAGAGAGAGAGAGAGAGAGAGAGAGAGAGAGAGTGTGAGACAGCCAGAGGGTTGGTTGGAGAGAGTGAGACAGCCAGAGGGTTGGTTGGCGAGCGGGGGGGTGGATGGATAAATGGCTGCAGAGAGATAGTGAGAGACAGACAGGAAGATAGAGAGATAAATAATTAGATAGATAATGATAGAATTAGATAGAATTTCTCTGCACAGAGAAGTGTGTGTGTTCTTTAAGAATATGGAACAACAAAAGGTGAATTTAGTGTCTGTCACAGTCCCTGCATTACTTATTCACCTTCACACCTGCACACACACACACACACACACACACACACACACACACACACACACACCTGCTATCAGAGGCATCCCCAAGCATGGCACTGGCTTCTGCATACATTTACATCTATTTTCATAAACACTGTTTATTTTGTTAATACGTGAGAAGATGAAACCTTTGTGTGTTTCCATTTTAATTTTTCAAATCAATTGTATTTGGACTAATAGTCTAACAGCCAAAGACACTACTCAGTGCTAAGCAGTAAACAGCACACGCTCAGGGATGCTGCTTTATTGCATTTAGTTTAAAAGACATTTATTTTATTATAAATGAAATACAATTAAATGAAATTTATTATAACATTATTTTACTATTTATTAAAAATATGTTTTATTATTTATTATTATTTATTTATTATATATTTTTATTATTTTATTATTATTATTTTATAATTTATTATCTTTTATTTATTTTTTATTATATATTACTATATTTTCTGTGTTATTCAGCTATGATCAAATTAATTAATTAATTTGTTGATTAATTTGATACTTCTATAAATGTACAATTTATATCATGATTTTTTTTTGATATCTGTTAAGCTGATTTATGTCCAATGTTCAAAGCTCTAGACAAACAAAATTGAATCTAATTTTACTGAATTGAATTAAATAGGAGGGATGAAAAAATGCTACAGAAAAATCACGGAATTTTCCAGCAAAACATGAAGGAGGCCTAATTAAGCCTAAATTTAAAGACACTTTTAATACAACCCATCGTTAGTCTTTTTTCACTCCTAATTGCTTTAACAGGATGAATCCTCCACTCAAAAGCCTTCACTGATGCAGAAATCCACATTTCTATTCCTATTTATTGTCTTTTTTTGCATAAATCCGTGCGCCGTCCCTCTGTGAGTGATACTGGAGCAGAGCGGACAATAGCGCAGCGTTGGGCCATTGTTTCAGCCGAGACAAGGAGTACAGTTCGCCACAAAGCTGTCTATTGTTCCAGCCAGAAGGCAGATGAAAAAGAAGCCGATAGTAAAGACTGTCTCCTCTCCAGATGACATCATAATTCTCATTAACTGTGCAAGTCCTTGTTATACTGTGTGTACAATCCTGTGTGTGTGTGTGTGTGTGTGAGCTTGAACCTTTTGACATTTGCGGTCTGTTGCATTTCTCCCTGAAACGTATTGTGTTTATTCAGTGCTAGACAGCTCGCATATGGCCGAGCGTGCTTGTTCAGACAGGTGAACAGATTCCACGAGCTTTTGTGAAGATAATTAAACTAGCGCCTTCAGAACAAAGACACAGTGAGCAGCTGCATGTAGCAGAATGACAGCTCACGTGCAACTGCTAAAGGGAGAAAGAAAATCAGGGACGATGTTTATGTTTACATTCACGGCACTGAGCAGACAGTTTCATCTAAAGCTAAAAAAAACAAAAACAAATAATCTTGTGGTCTCTATATAGTTTGTAGACACACAGCCATCATAATCCTATGTCCTTAACACTAGATGTTGGAGTGTAGCTGTGGGGATTTGTGTTCATTCAGCTACACGAGCATTAATGAGATCAGACACAGATGACACCAAGAGTGAAGAGGTCTGGGGTTCAGTCAGTGTTCCAGTTTACACCGAAGGTGTTCGGTAGGATTGAGCCAGAGTCAGGATTCTGTGCAGGATGATCGAGTTCTTCTACTCTAACCTTAACATACCACGGAGCTCGCTTTGTGCACAGCTGCATTGTCGTGCTGGAACTGGTTTGCGCTTCTTAGTTCCAGTAAAGAGAAATTGTAATCCTACAGCGTACACAAACTTTTGGCCATACTGTATGTATAAATATATGTTGTTTGACACCAAATGTTTGACGCGTGCTAACGTCTAGACAGTGTAGGGCCACACAATCCTTCAGGGACTGTTCTGGTGTCTTGTCTAGTTAGCATCACACTATTGTCCCAAAGACACAAATGTATAGGAGTTATACACCGATCAGCCATAACATTATGAGCACTGACAGATGAGGAGATAATCAGTGTTATTCACTTCATCATGGCACCTGTTAGTGGGTGGGATATATTAGGCAACAAGTGAACATTTTGTCCTCAAAGTTGATGTGTTAGAAGCAGGAAAAATGGACAAGGCTAGAAGACCGGATCAGAGCATCTCCAAAACTGCAGCTCTTGTGGGGTGTTCCCGGTCTGCAGTGGTCAGTATCTATCAAAAGTGGTCCAAGGAAGGAACAGTGGTGAACCAGCGACAGGGTCATGGGCGGCCAAGGCTCATTGATGCACGTGGGGAGCGAAGGCTGGCCCGTGTGATCCAATCCAACAGACGAATTGTTGATGTTAATGCTGGTTCTGATAGAAAGGTGTCAGAATACACCGTGCATGACGGGTCGGGGCTGTTTTGGCAGCAAAAGGGGGACCAACACAATATTAGGCAGGTGGTCATAATGTAATGCCTGGTCAGTAATATAGGAGTGTCAATCAAATCCACCATTCATACTTTTTAGCGATTATCATGACTTCATCATGATTTTAGAGATTCAGAAAAATTGCAACAAGTAACTGATAGGACATTACGACATTCTAAGACGACACTGTTGTGTATTTTATTGCAAAAAACTTTATGATACTTTTGTGTCACAGCGAGTTATTTTTATTGGCCATATACTCCAACACTCAAATTATACAATCCAAACCTCATACTACATTAACAGCACTTATCCAGAGCAACTTACATTTATCTCGGTTGCACAACTTGATTACAGATGATGGTTAAGGGCCTTACACAAGGGCCTCAGGAGCTGCAACTTGATTTGTTCTTCTGCTCAGTAGCATGACAGCTTAACTACTGAGCTACTACTAACTTCAAACTTTTTCTAGATTCTTTTTTCCTGTGTCATTGCTGTTAGTTTTCAATCAGTGTGTCGTACAGTGTCAGAAATCTCATAACCAAACGCAAAGCACGGATCAACTCGACACAGTCTGAGGTGAGTGTGTGATAATCGCTGTGAAAACAGCAATGCTGAAAATATTAAAGATTCATTGTTACTTATTAGCTACATTTGAGCGCAAAGTCTTTATCATCGGCACACATACATTACAGCACAGTGGCAATCTTTTCTTCGCATATCCAAGCTGAGGAAGTTGAATGTCAGAACGTCCCTGGACCCGGGGTGGGGTGCTTGGGGGGTTAAGGGCCTTGCTCAATTTCCCAACATTGGAGCTTGGTAGTGCTAGGGCTTGAACCCTGATCAACAACCCAGAGCCTTTACCATTTGAACTACCACTGCCCCAAAAGTAGCCTCTTTAAAAGTTAGTACTAAGAAAAGAAGTGACTTTTCGAACAAAAACACTTAATTGCTGACTGATTTTTTTTTTTTAAAGCATTTACCTTAAGAGTTAAAGTCAGGTTCAGGCTCTTTGGCCAAACATATGTGTGTCTATTGTGTATCATTCACTTTATACCCATTTTTTAAGCACTTTAATCTGTAAGATATTAAAGGTGCCACATTCTAAAAGGCTAGTATTCAACTCCTGTACATATTAGCATAAAGTTGTAAAAAAAAAAAAAAAAAAAAAAAAAAAAAAAAAAAAAATGCAACAATGAAAATGAAAAACACCACCACAAGCATCTTCTGTTGAGCCAAAACCCAAGAATGAGTCCATCACGCGACAAATAAACAGCAAAACCCACGGGGATACATCGGGCTGATCGGCGACGCCGTGCGAAAAAGAAACCGAATTCTTACCAGCCATCATCTTCTGAGCCTCGTACGGCTCCATGTAGCCATCGTTCTCCACAGGCTTCTCCACGCTGCTCTGTGTGCCGCCTGCTTGATCCGCGGCATCGAAAGGGTCTGCGTAGTCCTCCAAGATGATCACCTGCAGAGAAAAGCATATGTGTGTGTGTGAGTGCTGTGTGTGATCCTTTAGATCCTTCATGCTGTGAGGTCATCTCCCAAGCGGAGGACAGAAGGAAGAGACATCAGAGGAGAAAACAGAGCCAAGAGATGAGGATTTCAAGCAACTTCTATCCTTTAACCCTTTAAAACTCATCCCCTCTTATTGTATATTTTAAAGCTATTCTTCTTAAAGCAGTTGTTCAATAACAGCAATGGATCTAATAGGACAAGATTTTTCATTTTAAGGATTAAGAGTTTCATTATGAGCGATAAAATATGGAGTTTAAGGGGTTTCAAGTCTTGTTCAAAAAAACATTTCATTTGCAAAGTAGAGAACTTCATTACTAAGGGACGCACAAACAGCCTCAAGATCTTTCTGTCTTTGGGTGTGTGTGTGTGTGTGTGTGTGTGTGTGTGTGTGTGTGTGTCACTATTGAGGCTGTCAGAATGAATTTCGTTTCCCAATGCTATTCCAATTTTCATAATATTTGATTATTCAAAGGCCACATTTAAAAACTCCACATTTAAATATTCAAGATCCAACGTTCCACTTTTAGCCACCAAACATAAGTCTATCCCTAAGTTATTTGCCTGAAATAGGAAAAAGAATCCGGGGTTATATATTTGTAGATAGTATACGCTCTCTGAAATACTCTGAGGCTGTTTATTCTAATCAGCCGATCACGTGGCAGCAGAGAAATGCATAAAATCATGCAGATATGGCTCAAGAGTTTCGGTTAACCTTCACATCAAACATCAGAACAGGGGAAAATGTGAACTGTGGAATGGTGGTTAGGGTCAGATGAGCTGGTGTGTTTTCTAGTTCTTCAGAAATTGCTAATCCCCTGGAATTTTCACACAGATCAGTTTCTACTATGGTGAGAAAATAATAAAAAAACATTTCATTGGCAAGCAAGGAGAAAATGTGAGAAATATGAAGGACATTCATATGCCGTGATTTTGGATATGCTGATAGAGTATCATGGCATAAAGTTTGGTTCGTGATCTCTAAAAACACACCTAAAGAATGCAGGTATGTTTAAAGACAAACTTCCAGATTAAAAGATGGAAAGAACGCTATAAGAGCAGAGCTCCATTCATACACACAGGACTTTCGACTGAAGCCACCTGCTGTACTTCCTGTATGTCTTGAGTGACCTATACCTTCCTTTTGCGTTTTGTCTGAATTGTTGTGTTGTGTTTACGGATTTGTTATTTTGTTTTTCACTTCTCGGCCACTGTAGTCTAGACAGAATGGTGCGAAAAACAAAAAACATCAAGAGGAGATCAGCCAGATTGGTTTAGAAACTTAAATAATTACTCTTTACAAACACGATGAGCAGAACAGAACAAAACACACTATCAAAGCTTGACTCTGATGGACTACAACAGCAGAAGGTTTTCTTCACCAAAACCAGACAGTCAAAGATAGGAAAAAATGGCGCCTGGTTTCAAATCTTCAGCTGTTCAGTTTTTGTGAGCTTGAGCAAAGTAAGACCCAAATTAATGTGATCTTACATGTAAGTGTTTTTATTTATTTATTTTAAATGATTTAATGGTGTTTTACGGGGCATTTAACCATAACTCGTAATTTCAAATTTTAACTCTGTTTTTAAAAACAACTAGTTTACTACTTACTACTAGCATGTCAAAGACAAACCACTGACAAAAATGTAAATGCATTATATATATATATATATATATATATATATATATATATATATATATATATATATATATATATATATATATATATATATAAATATATATATATATATATATATATATATATAAATCATGTATATAAACAAATGGGAAAAAAATAATTTGTTAAGAAATATTTTATAATAGCAAAAAATATATGAAACCTTCCTGAAGAGCTGGAATCTTTTTACATAGACTATTTAGTCCTTTAAAAAATACAAAATCAAGCTAAATATCATTCAAAAAATACTATACATATATGAGTACAATATTTACAAGCATTACAATTGATTTAAAATTAATTAATTAAAAAATAAAGTACATTTTCGGTGGTTTAGCCGATGTAAATTGATGAGCCGTTCGTTGCTAGAATGAGCGCACTAGGTCATTCCAGCAACAATAGGCTCATCGATATTCACATTCATTCAAACACTAAATCAGCAATATAATTAAATAAAGAAGTCAAATGCAATTGAGAAAGGAACATGTATCTTTTATATTTAACATGTATATCTTTTTCCGGACTATTATCTTCTAGGTTGATTAATAAGTCATGTTTTAGTGTCATTAGGCCGATTAATCGCTGCCTTTACACTGCTGTAGCCTTCTGTTCTTCCTGTCGTCCTTGACTGGATTCTGCATTGTTTCCAACTCACTTTAGCTAAAAGCGCCTGCCAAATGAAGAAATGTAAATGTTTGCCTGACAGAGAGAGAGCGAGTGAGACAGAGAGAGAGAGAGAGACAGAGAGAGAGAGAAATGGAGATACACTAAGCGTATCACTCTACAATTGAAAGTAACTTCCCCCTCTGCATTCAAACGGTGCAGCAAGAACAGGCGTTTGGCAGCGATTCAGACCTAATTGCAGGCCTTGATTTTTTTTAAGGAGCATTTCATGGCGAGGATGGTAATTAGGTGGACATCCTGGGCTGTGGACACAAACAAAAGGTCCTGAATTTCATTCATTACCTCAGCCTGTATCTCACGCAAGATCCCTTTGACACCAGACAGCTGTAATCAGCTCTACACTAAAGCAGCAATTTGCAATATTTTCCATCCCACGTTTATTCATCCAAGCCTTAGATAACAGTCAGCTAGAGCAGCAAACAAATAACCATTGCTCTGGTTTGGAATGTACAAAGTCGTGATCGAAAAGACTTACATAACGTGGTTTTCATGCGCTCACGTTTGCCGGTAATTACCATGCAACGAAATATGCATTTTTCCCTTCGGAGTGGCATAATGCCCTGATTTATGAACATAATAACACATTTGATAGAACCTCAGGAAACAAATGAGTAATTTAAACCACCAAAGTGGTGAGGCTAATTATGGTCGGAAAATGCGAGATGTCTGGAAATTGGCCTTCGGTGTACATGAAGTCAGCTCGTGCCATCTGCTGAGCTGGACACAGATTCAGAGCTTGGAAAGTGACCGAGTGGTGTGCCATGTTTCCGCATTCTATGAGAGAGTTCATGCAGAGTCCAGGGCAAAGCGAGTGGAGCAGGAATGTCAGGTATAGAAGGAATGCAAAAGAAAAACTCATCAAAGGAAGGCTGAAAAAAAACATTGAATGAAAGTTGCACATATTTTTTTCTGTTTTTCAAATATCAGGAAAGAGAGAGGGGTGTATTCATCAAATGTCATGTTCCTTCGTAGGAGGCGTATTTGATGGGCAGGTTCATGTTAAACATGTGGGAAGATGGAATGATTAATGAGGAGTAAATCAAATAGGTGCTGTTCGTTTTTCTTAATCGGATCGTTTGGCGGTTTATCGCTCCACTTCATAATTTTTTTTTTCCTTCACTGTATTGACCGTAGTGACGCAACAGCTCTGACACACATTCACAAGTCACAGAGGCATGAATAACTAAGGTGCACTTTTTGAAATCTTAGCTTATGATCCAGAACCGTTTAAAGTGAACAGCGGCTTTAATTTTTTAAGGTGCCGAAGGGAACATTTCCTGCTAAAACACTTTATAACACAGCGTTGCTCAGATCTCAGTTCTGCTTCTTTACAACTAAACAGTGTTCGGTAACAGCAGCTCTGACCGTAGTTACAGCTGCAAGGCAAATCATAATATTAATGCAGACATCAGTTCTATAACTCCACAAGAACAGATTATTTGGAGCATTGACTTCAAGAGATTCTGAACAAAACAGAAAAAAATACTGTTTATATCAGCTGTAACGCACTGCTGTGCTCTTACACATTAAATGTGACATCCTCACTTTCTGCCAGGATACGTGGAGAATATTTTGAGATATTTTTGAGCAAGCCTGAAAATTTTGACAAAAGAAAGTGCTGTATTATGAATCTCCTTCATTTCTGGTTATATTGTATTTAGACGTAAGTAAGAGGTGTAAAATCCTCAAATAAAAAGTCCTGCAAACTTGGCCTCATGGAAAATTCTCTTCTGATGTGAGTGATAACAGGAATAAACATTAAATGTGACATGTTTTTTCATTTGTAATAAAGGAAAAAGGATTGTTAGCAAATTGTTAGTTGTTTCAAATTGTAGTTATTCTAAAAGAAACCCAGCTTAACACCAGCCCTTTGACTATTTTCTTATTCGTTTCCTGTAATAGCATACCTCACCATGTTTTACTCTATACTGAACAAATAGTGAGTCAGTCAAAAGGATTGCTTTTGATTGCGAGAACGCTAATCTATCATGTTTCGTCCTGGGCATCTGCAGCGTGGGCAGAGACAGGCATTTCAGCCAGTCAGGCTCTAACACTCCCTTCTAACTCTTCTCCATGGTGCACACACACACACACACAGGGACTAGGCTGAATTCATGACATAAGTATAACTATAAATATAAATGACAATGCAGCCACAGCCATGTGCCTATATGTCAAACTCCAAACTTTGAGCAAAAGGTTTCTTCTCTAGAGCTGCACTATACATCATTTGTTACTTATTTTTGCAGTTAATAAAATGATCGTAATAATGCCAACATGCTTACAAAGATACGTTTTATGGGTAGGTGGTGATAAATCATGTCACTGGTGTGACAGTTAAAGAATTAATCAATTCGTTTAATCAATTAATTCTTGTTATATTAATACAGCTATACCATGGTTTTTTTTCTTAAATCTTACCACGATCACAACGTGTAGTAATAAGATTGCGTAAATGCTAATGAGCTCTGACTGCAATAGCTTAGAGCACTTGAGCACTGTAAGGCAATGTAAGGAATTATTTTATAATGTAAATAGTAAAAAGTATTTTCAGAATTTGATGTTTATTATTGTGGCTCCTGTAGTAATCTTATTTACAAGTCGACTGCAAAACTAATCACATAAGGCTTTTCATATGAGACATTTTTGGTTTGATTTGGCTCTTTTTCTAACGATTTTCCACTGTCTGATTTAACTTGCAGTATCCTGGAGGAACACGTTCAAGTACGGAACAAAATATTGAGTACAATTTGCAATATGCTAATACTAGCTATCTACTTTAACTCAAAAACTGCAATATGTTAATACTAGCTATAGTATGTTAATATATGTTAATGCAATATGTTAATACTAGCTACCTAATTTACCTCAGAAACAGCAATATGTTAATATTAGCTACCTACTTTACCTAAGAAACTGCAGTATGGCAATACTAGCGACCTATTTTATATCAGAAACCGCAAAATTCCAATTCTACCTATACTCCTATACCTATACTCCCTCAAAAACTGCAATATGCTAATACTAGTGACTTATTTTCCACAGAAACTGCAAAATGTTAATACTACCTACCTACTTTACCTCAGAAACTGCAATATGGCAATACTAGCGAATATTTTACCTCAGAAACTGCAAAATTCCAATTCTAGCTACCTATTTTTCCCTCAACAACTGCAATATGCTAATACTAGCTACCTACTTTACCTCAGAAACTGTAATATCCTAATACTAGTTACCCATTTCACCTCAGAAACTGCAACATGTTAATACTATATAAATATTTTACTTCAGAAACAGTAATATGCTAAAACTAGCTACCTATTTTACCCCAGAAACTGCAATATGCTAATACCAGCTATCTACTTC
The DNA here is from genome assembly GCA_033459395.1 of Hemibagrus guttatus. Taxonomy (NCBI): domain Eukaryota; kingdom Metazoa; phylum Chordata; class Actinopteri; order Siluriformes; family Bagridae; genus Hemibagrus; species Hemibagrus guttatus. Next base: position 26,654,505 of record JAUCMX010000004.1, read on the forward strand.
ACCTCAGGAACTGCAATATGCCAGATCTAACTTCTCCTTTGCCTCAGAAACTGCAAAATCCCAATATTAGCTACCTACTTTCCCTCAAAAACTGCAATATGCTAATACTAGCGATCTACTTTACCTCAGAATCTGCACTATGCCAATACTAGCTACCTATATTACTTTAGAAGCTGTAGTGACATAATTTCTGCTCAACTGCACTAAAACTGCACATAGCTAGCATTTCTTAGCTTTAAAAATAGCGTTATTAGCACTTTACTTCACCCCCAGGTGAGGTCAGTTTACACTGCAGAGTCACTTTAAACAGTTATTCAGGTTCTATTTTTCTTGAATGTGTTAAAATCTTTAGAATTTTTAACATTTGAGACCACGTTGCTCCACCAGCCCACATTCTTGTGACCTGTATCATGCAAATTGGGAATAAGGTGCCTATGCATCACTTTAGGCAGCTTGTACCATCATTTCCCCCTTTTCCATTTCTGGAGAAAGCAGAAATCATGCAACTTCACCCTATCATGAGTGACGCGCGCACACACACACACACACACACACACACACACACCACACACACACACACACACCACTTTGGGTTTCGCGCACATCTGCAATTCCCAGGAAAGTGACATTGCAAGGACAGAATCGAGGTCGCATGCAGCCGCCTTAGATATTGCAGGTTATTGAATGTTTATGCATTGGGACATTTTGGTTATTTATCTTCCCTTTTTCTGGACATTGCATCACCGCTTTGTATAGTACAAATCCCTCTCATTACGTTGCATCTGTACTGCCAAGCAAATCTGGAATAAATGTACAGCCACAACTAGAAATGTGTGTACTCTATGAAAGAAAGGCAGCGGTCTGAAGCGTGCACGGCCGCACTGACCGACAAAACGATGCATGTGGCTCTCCAGGATGAGAACAACCACTTGAATTGAAAGAGTAATAAAAGGGAAACTGTTCAATTACAATGTTCACATTAGTTCTGCAAAACTGAGCAACTTTGAGGAAACAACTTGTGTGTGAGGAAAACCTTTTATTGAAAAATGAATTCATAGATTTAATTTACTGCTACCTGAGTCCACCGGGCAACTTCCTTCAACACGATACACGATACGCACGTAGCACTGACTAGGAACAAATGATCTTGCCGAGAACAAGCAAAAGATCAACACAGACCCTGAGGGGGGTTTACTTTGGCTTAAGCTGACATAAGCTGCATTCATCACAGTTCCACATCTTAACAACTTGGCCCAAGTTCACATAAACTTCACCAGTTTATATGAACAACTCGGCAACAAAACACTTTCAATTTAGAAAGAGGAAGACGGCAAGAAACTGAGGGAAAGTATAGGTCTAAATGTGTGAAGGATGCATAGATGATGTATTTCGTCACCAATTTTTGCTGCTGATGAAAGCGCTTTTAAGAACTTGATCATGTTCTGATTCGTGTTTCGGCTGCTGCCGGACAATGGATTGTGACAAAAACTAAAATAAATCCTTTTCCAAAAACTTGTCAAACTTCACTACAAGGTTTTGATTCAAGTAAGTGCCAGAAAATGCATCATTACTTCCTGTACATTGTGTTCATTTTGTGCTTGTTTTTGATCAATGACCAGGAAATGTCCAGGAAATGTTTTATTTAGTTTTTGTTCTTCTTGAAAAAAATTTAAAAAAAAATCAAATGTAAATGAATTTTTAGTCAGTTTTAGTCAGATTCTGTTTCACCACCAAGTCTAGAAATCAAATATTCATGAATCTAAATATGAAAAATCTCCACTGTGTGTACATTTAAGCATGAAAACAGTCAACTTTTCAGTGGACTAAGTGCAGTGGTGCAGGATATTCATTCTGGTTAAGATGTGCACTCTGGAACCTTATTCTCTTCTAATATGATAAAAACAAGCTGAAAATATCCTCAAATATATTTTTGGATGATAGAAATATTGTGAAATTGCACCACACTGAAAATCCTGCTGATATTTAAAATTTTTTAACCAGCCGTGTCGTTCTCCTTAAGCATCACCTTCCTGCTATTTTTAAAAAAGTGCATAGTTTTGATCTAGCAGCGCAGTACCGGCTGATACATATCCAGGTCATTCAAGATGGATAATTCATTTTAGCCCCAAATGTAAATCTGAAAGGATGGGGAAAAATGCCAAAGGAGAAAAAGTTTTGTGTTTTGTGCAACTCATTTCCTCACATTCATCCATTTTCTGTACCGCTTATCTTACAATGGGATTTGGGGAACCTGCAGGCTATCCCACTGGACAACTTGGACAGGGTGCCAAAGGGCATAATTACACCCATTCACACACTACGGACAATTTAAAGATTGAAGAAGCCCTCAACACATGTCTTTGGACTGTGGAGGAAATCAGAGTACTCTGAGGAAGTCCCCAAAGCATGAGGAGAACATACAAACTCCACAGAGGTAGGAATTAATCAATGAGTGAATCAATGAATGAATCAATGATTCAATCAATCAATCATACATAGATAGATAGATAGTAGTGGTAGCTCAAGTAGGTAATGCTCTGGGTTGTTAAACAGAAGGTCAGGGTTCAAGCCCCAGCACCACCAAGCTGCCAATGCTGGGCCCTTGAGCAAGACCCTTAACGCTTTCTACTCCAGGGTTGATGTATCATGGCTCTCTGACTCCAACTCTCTGACTCAGAGACTTTCAAAGCTGGGATAACGCGAAAAGAAATTCGTTGTAATTTATATGTGACAAAAATAAAGGCTTCTTCTTCTTTTTATAAGAATGAATGAATGCAATGTACAGCCTCCCGTGCTCTCATTGCCACGGCCCGGGTTCGATTCCCGGGCTGGGCGCCCACCCAGCCATTGAAGAGTTAACTCTCAGTGCCGGTCCCAAGCCCGTATAAAATGGGAGGGTTGTGACAGGAAGGGCATCTGGCTTAAAAACCTGTGCCAAATCGAGCGGACCAGAAATGATCCGCTAAAAAGAAGCGGACCCTGCCATTGCACGGGACAAACGCTAAGATAAAAAAAATAATAATAATGAATGCAAAATGTACACAGACTTTCTTTAACCGTACATCTCTGAAATTGGCCCCTGAAAGAAGTTGTATTTCAGCTAGATAAGAGAAATGCGTGGCCTTATTTCCTATTCATAAATGTTTATGCCTACTGCAGGCCCAATAATTTCGAGTACGCTACACTGTTTTCTCCTAAATTGAGCATCACAAAATTACTCAGGGATAAACAAGCTTTTTTCTCTGCCGCTCTCATGCATCAAAACATCTCCCAAGGTCAGAGTAATCAGCCAAGTCTGAAACGGAAAGGAAACCAGAAATGATTTAACAAAACACAAACAACAACTCAATGAGCCACAACAAAACTTGTTTACAGTCATTTCCCCCAATTTGCCATCTCATTCACAACGAAAGGCACGAGTAATTAATTACCAAAAGTCAGTCAGATTAGCTTTACCACACACCCCAGCCTCCACGGCACAGGAACGATCTAGCGAGGTTAGCGAGGTCCTCATAGAGTCGAGTGCTGCCAGGGGACCTACCATCTGCTGGCTGGCACGTTCAGGCCGCATCAGAAAGAAAGCCAAGCCACACGTGAAAGTCATGAAAGTCAAATTGGACCACAGTTCTATGCTACAATGCGTTGAAGGACACTGGGATGAAGTGCAATGAAAACCCTGGTGATGGATTAGCCGTTTTTTGTTTTATTTTAATCCTTTACATAATGGAAACACCCCATTCTTGTTCAAGTTTCTCTGCTGTGCTAGAACCCAGAAGAATCCACAGAACAATCTTCATATTATTCAGTTTCACGTTAAAAATGTAAAAGTAATAATATAATATGTATGCTTTTAATATGTAATCCTACAGTAAGGCAAGCAGAATGGAAATTATTTTAAGAAGTGATCCTAGGACCATTTCTGGCAACAGTAGAGCTTCCAAACTGAAAAACTTTTTAGAAAAGAACTGAGTGATGCTAAGCTTGTCTTTCACCAATCAGAGCAAAATGAGAAATATAAACATGGAGGACAAAGTGCAAGTTCTCTGTATAAACTGTATAAGCGTATAACTGTATAAACGATGAATCAAAAATATTTCATTGTCAAAATTCCAGCGTTGAAATATACAGCAGCTAAAAATAAGAACTATTTCTGAGACAGCTGAAGGTTGGAAAAACCTGCCAATCTTCAACTGTGTACTTCTTGCGAGTGTGTATCCACTGTAGGTTCTATCCACTGTTGTGTTTGTTGACAAGCATGGAGCCCAATGTGTTCTTCTGCTGTTGTAGTACATCTGCCTCCAGTTTGACATGTTCTGACATGTTTTTCTGTTCAGAACAGCTGTCAAGAGTAGTTATGTCACCAGTCACCACAGCCTTCCAGTCAGCTTGTGGTCTTCCGCTCATCCACCTTAAGGTTTGGTGTTTCGAGTTGCTTTTCTGCTCACCATGGTTGGAAAGACTAGTTATGTGAGCTACCATAGCCTTCCTGTGAAGCTTAAACAAGTCTGGCCAATCTCGTCTCATCAACAAAGCATTTCCATCTGCACAACTGGATGATTTTTGCACCGTTAGAGACTGTTGAGTGTCAAAATCTCAAAGTCAGCAGATTCTTCCCATCAGGTACCGACAACCACTTGAACGAAACGATCAGAGAGAGTATATATGCTAGCCGTCAAAGGATTTTTCAAAGGAGTTTTCATATGTTTTACTACGGTTTAATTACTATTATTACCACAGACCAAACAAAACAAAGAATAACAATTAATTAAAGGAACCTAAGTCATCTTAATGGCTTGCTCTCAGATCTTAATGAGTATTTTCATAAAGGCAAGAACACTTCAAGGCTAAAGCTATTAAGGCTATAGAAAATACTCAAACTTTGCTAGAATTAAGTGTAAAAAAAACAAAACCCACAAGAGCTACATGTGCATAATTAGAGGCATACAGATTGTTTACCAGCTTTATCTGGTCGATCTTGATTGGTCTAAAAAATAAGTAAAAATAAGTGCAGAAGATACCAGGTAATGACATAGACTACATAAAAAATGCGATCAGTGGTTTCCAAACAGTGACGATTTTAAAAGTAGATGCATAATTAATGGTGTGAGTCACACATTTCCACAATAAACAAATATCAATAACAAGGATCAATTCTAAAGGATCAAACAAAGATCAATTCCAAGTCTTAACAAATGAACTGTCACTCTAAGCATCATGGTCACAGCACATAGGATAATGCTAGCACTATGAGAGGAACGCCATTTCTGTCCTCCTACCTAAAATTCAACTTGACTCCACCTGTAAGTCCTCTAAGACAGCTGTATTCCTGAGACCTCCAGCTCTGAAAGCTAAAAATTCAACTATAAACACACACGAAAACCACAAGCGTCACTGTAAATTACACCACATCATGGTGCTAACTTCAATCTAGGCAGTAAACATGGATTCATCGAGAGCCTGCAAGAGAAAAAAAAAAAAGCACAATCCAAAATATCCTTCCACGTTATTCTATGCTACCGAGATATACGATATTAAATATTCTGTCCATCTGAATCCCTCCATTATTGCTGGGTAGAAATAAATACGACAATCTCAGCCAAGAGAAAATGAATTTAGAAAGCAATTAACATCCTGGGAATCTAGGGCAGTGAAAAAAAAAACTGAAAATGAAGTCATAGGGGCAGTCACGTGACTTCGGGCTGGTTTTCAGGCCTATGTAAATGAAACACTATTTCACAGCTGACGTTCTGTCATTATGCTCTGTTGAAAGCCGTGCAGTCAGCCTGAGAGTGGTGATGAATATTCTCTCAACCGTTTCCTCATGGCCTCAATTGTAAAAGCTTTCCCAAAGTTTCAAATGACTACAAACTCGTTGTGTTTCCTGGAGAGCCTTGCTCTGGGAGATGTCGTAGGCTGACATTCCTCCCACTGAGACTAATATTAAAGCTGTGTGCCAAAAAAGGAGGCAGGAAACTGTAGAAAACTGAGAGGAGGACAGAGTAGGGGGTAGGTGAGCTGACGCTTGTGATTTATGTCTTGAGCAAAGAGGGATTTCTGCTGCTGATAACCTAATACGACTGAAGGCTTAGCGGCTCGATTGGATTAGGGTCCATTTCAAAGAGAGGAGCTTTCTGCTGCCACGGCGCTTTCGCTCCAAACGTGGCTAAAAAATCGCCAATCACGGCTAATGAGAGAGCCTAGAGCCATATGAGACACAATCTAAGGGTCAGCCGCAACAGAATCCTTATACACCCTTTCAGTAATAGCTTAACACGCCACTGAATATGATCACAACAGGCAAGGATTTGAGATGCAGTAGGATCCCAACATCCCTCTCCAAATAAAAGCTTTTTTTTAATAATATATCTAGCATTTAAACCTTATTGGTCATTTTGCAAAATTATATCTATCAAAAATCCCTGATAAAGCTGCCACAACGTATCTCCATCCACATTTGTATTCGGATACAAACCCAAAATGGCTGCAGTATAAACCAGAAAAGTTTTATTGTTGTATTATTTTTTTGTTGAGGTCTGAGGTGAAGTTGCTTAACCTCAGCTACATCACTCAAGCTCAAAATAACTCTTCAGCAAACGTGCAAATATTTTTGTTCGTTAAGTTGTCTTTAATTGTCACATATACATTACTGCACAGTGAAATTCTTTCTTCGCATATCCCATCCATGGGGGTTGGGGTCAGAGCGCAGGGTCAGCCATGATGCAGCGCCCCTGGATCAACCTGTCCATGACCCAGAGCCTTAACCACTTGAGCTACCACCGCCCCATCCAACAGTATATTTATTTAGTTAGGGGACGGTGGTTAAGGCACTGGCTTGTTCAAAAGATCGCCCGTCAAGCCCGAGCACCGCCAAGCTGCCACCATTGGACCCTTAAGTAAGGCCCCCAACCCACCCTGCTCTAGGGGCACTGCATCATGGCCGAGCCTGTGCTCTGACCCCAACCCTCCAAGGGTGGGATATGCGAAGAAAGAATTTCACTGTGAAGTTATGTATATGTGACAAATAAAGGCAACTTACTTACTAGTTATATTTCCCAAAAATATTAACACACCATCATCCTATTTTAAACCACTATAACTGAACCAAGCAGTTACTAAGGATGATTGAACGAACACTGTCAAAGCATCACAAGTCTTTGTAAGGAATCTTTATCTCTCAAGCTTCTTACCTGACCACTCGCTTGCAGTCAAATGAAAGAAAGTAAATCCAGATGGTACAACTTTTCTGTTTCAGCCCAAAGAATCTTGATGAACACCCATAATGCATGTTCAAAATGTGGCCATTTTTGTCGATCTGGTTGGATGAACTCAATCCGATTGCAGATTTCAAAAGTACTGTTTCAAATTGAAGTTGTTATCTGCAGACAGAAAAGCACAACAAAACTCTTCTAACAAACTCTTCTAGTCCCTACAAAATTTCTACTGGAGAAACAACCCCCCCCCCCCCCCCGAAACCCCCCCCCCCCCCCCCAAAAAAAAATCGGCAAGTTCGTTCTCGATATTTCAGCTAGCAAAAGTGTCCTTGCATCACATGAAAAACTGGAGTAATGGTCCTACATGCAACCCTCTCTGAAAGGTGAAAACAAACAGCAAACTGAGGAATCCTTTAGCTTTAGAAACGTTACTTTCTTTCACTTTGAGATCCTCCCAGCTGAATAACGTCAGTGTTCACAACAGCTGAATTCTAAGTAGTTCCTGGTATCGAGCCCAGACGCCTGAATCCCACTGGGGCTTACAAAAGCTAAAAACTGAGGGGAAGAAAACAATAATTCAAAGCTTTTTTTTGATTTCACAAGAACAATATATGAAATGAACACAAAACAAATCTGACATTCATGCTCCACCTGAATACCTATTTACAAATAGTAATAATATTGTTTAATAATAATAATATTGTTTCTGAAATGAATCCAACACTGAATGTAATATATCACAATAGACATTTTATTAGAAGATCAATAATGTGTCGCCTGCACCATAAATGCTCTGATGAAATAAAATAATCCACTGAATCAGTTCCTTGCCTCTGTATGTGCTATTTCCTGTCTACGAACCTTCAATATATATACAGAGAGAGAGAGAGAGAGAGAGAGAGAGAGAGAGAGAGAGTGTGAGAGCGAGAGCGAGAGCGAGAGCGAGAGAGAGAGAGAGAGACTACATGGAGGTTTGGGTCATGCCTACAGAAGTGGGAAAAAAAAAAGACATAAAATAAACACCAGAAGACACTTTTGCTGAAAAAGGGAGGATGCACAAGAGCAGAGCAAGAGCAGAACCGACCCGATGTCACCTAACACTTCATAAATACAGGCTGAAGGATAGACGAGCGCTTGGAGTCTCGCGACTCGAAACCGCCTCTGTGAGCTAAGCTGTTCTCTCCGGGGAAGAAAGAAAGGAATAAAAAAAAAAAGAAAAAGCGATTTTATTTTTGATGTTCTCATAAAACAGAAACCACAACAGCATTTCGCATTGCTTATGCAAGAGTATTGGGTCAGTATGAGACTGTTGTGTAGCTGTGTAGTTCTGTAGGCATACAGAGTTTAAAGTCTTTTTTAAACCTCTTCTACAAACCTGCTGACCTCATGACTAATCATCAGAATTCAAACCAAGTCAGTATACTGGGAAATGGAAAAATGTGGAAAAACCTGCTGTGAAAAAGTTCAACCATTTGTTGAAACACCAACGCTCAGTTAAAAAAATCTTTCGATTTTTATATATTTAAACTCGGTAGTATGCTGCTGCTTAATTCTGTAGAGCTTTAAAGGTTCCACCAGATGTACACCTGAAAATTTCATAAAAATATGAAATCACCTGCATTCAGGTGAAGGGTCTTTGCTTCTACCTTACTAAAAGGTTCTACATGGAATTATGGGGAAATGTTCCAAGCTGAATGGAAAAAGTTAAAGCTAGAACCATTGAGGAGTTTTCAGATCTGGTTGAACCTTTAAAAGATATTTAAAAGGAGAAACATAATGCAGAATAAGGGTTCCAGATACTTTTATTTTTTCCAGATACAGTCCAGTACCCTTAACTCTTAACCCTAAAATGAATTCTTGAAGGACCATGGAGAGCTTCTAGGAAGCTAGAACCATCCAAAAAAAAAACATGAGAAACCTTTTTTAATGAGTGTAGATGAATAAAATGAACCATTTCTTCAGAAAGTTCTTCAGGATGGTTAAGAGTTCTTAGCTGTATGTACAGGTTCCTCGGTTCTTCAGGAAGTTCTTCAGGATGGTTAAGAGTTCTTAGCCGCATGAACAGGTTCCTCGGTTCTTCAGGAAGTTCTTCAGGATGGTTAAGAGTTCTTAGCTGTATGAACAGGTTCCTCGGTTCTTCAGGAAGTTCTTCAGGACGGTTAAGAGTTCTTAGCTGTATGAACAGGTTCCTCGGTTCTTCAGGAAGTTCTTCAGGACAGTTAAGAGTTCTTAGCTGTATGTACAGGTTCCTCGGTTCTTCAGGAAGTTCTTCAGGATGGTTAAGAGTTCTTAGCCGCATGAACAGTTTCCCCGGTTCTTCAGGAAATTCTTCAGGATGGTTAAGGATTCTTAGCCGCATGAACAAGTTCTGCCTGGAACACGTTCTGATAGTTCCATAATACCTCTCAGCTTTCCAGTTGAAGAACAACTGAAAATCCATTGCTGGTTCAAGATTTAAATAATTGTATTAGTTTGTAAAGTACAGCAGATAGACTTCATTGAAAGAAAAGGTTTCTTGATGGATTTTTTCCCACCAAAAAAGTATAGGATATAAAAAAAAATTGCAATTATACCTTAACAAAAAATGTATTGTGAAAATTATCTAAAAAATAATTTTAAACCTAAACATGATATAACACTGAACTAAGTGTAAAAAGAAGTGATAATTCGGCTAACAATTGTGACAGACTGTCGCTATTTCCTATACCTAAGATGCAGTATTTTAGAAAAGGCATATTTTTGTGAACCCTATAACGAACAGCTTTATTTTCAGAAAAGGTTTTCAGTAAAAGTCCATTTATTAGACAAGTACAGCTGTTTAAGGAAGAACCTTTTCCCAAAAATATAATTTGTTACAGTTATGGTACAAGAATAATTAGCAATCGTAATTGTTCTTACAATGTAATTGATATGAAATTCAAATGAAAAAGCTCAGTCTGTTCCTCAGGTTCTTATGAACAAAAGGGTTGAGGTGTGGACTTGTATAACAGATTATTCTGAAATAAAACCCAGGTTGAGTCGTTCCTCAGTCATGATAATCACAGGAAATGCCAGTGATTTCCTCAGTGGCATATTCACGAGGGTCATCTGGAAGCCACATTTTATGTAATGTATCTTAAAAATGGCTAATTGAGACAGGAAAGAACGCAGCAGCTGGCAGAAGGATCAAACCGGCTGCCAAAGTGGACACTCAAGAGATCCGGCAAGACGGCTAATCCAGTTATGATCATTAATTTACGTCTTTTTTTTTTACATACATATTTTCTATTAAATTGTCATTAATGAACAAGAAAACAGTTTGGCATGAGAGAGAGAGAGAGAGAGAGAGAGAGAGAGAGAGAGAGACAGGAATGGAAGGAAGGAAGGACTGAAAGAAAGAAAGAAAGAAAGAAAGAAAGAAAGAAAGAAAGAAAGAAGAAAGAAAGAAAGAAGAAAGAAAGAAAGAAAGAGACATGAAGAAAGAAAGAAAGAAAGAAAGAAAGAAAGAAAGAAAGAAAGAAAGAAAGAAAGAGACAGGAATGGAAGGAAGGACTACAAGAAAGAAAGAGAAAGAAAGAAAGAAAGAAAGAAAGAAAGAAAGAAAGAAAGAAAGAAAGAAAGAAAGAAAGAAAGAAAGAAAGAGACAGGAATGGAAGGAAGGAAGGAAGGAAGGAAGGAAGGAAGGACTAAAAGAAAGAAAGAAAGAAAGAAAGAAAGAAAGAAAGAAAGAAAGAAGAGACAGGAATGGAAAGGAAGGAAGGAAGGAAGGAAGGACTGAAAGAAAGAAAGAAAGAAAGAAAGAAAGAAAGGAAAAGGAAAGAAAGAAAGAGAAGAAAGAAAGAAAAAAGAAAGAAGAACAAAGAAAGAAAGAAAGAAAGAAAAAGAAAGAAAGAAAGAAAGAAGAAAGAAAGAAAGAAAGAAAGAAAGAAAGAAAGAAAGAAAGAGACAGGAATGGAAGGAAGGAACTGAAAGAAAGAAAGAGAAAGAAAGAAAGAAAGAAAGAAAGAAAGAAAGAAAGAAAGAAAGAAGAAAGAAAGAAAGAAAGAAAGAAAGAAAGAAAGAAAGAAAGAAAGAAGGAAAGAAAGAAGGAAGGAAGGAAGGAAGGAAGGACGAAAGAAAGAAAGAAAGAAAGAAAGAAAGAAAGAAAGAAAGAAAGAAAGAAAGAAAGAAAGAAAGAAAGGGAGAAGAAAGAAAGAAAGAAAAGAAAAGAAAGAAAGAAAAAGAAAGAAAGAAAGAAAGAAAGAAAGAAAGAAAGAGACAGGAATGGAAGGAAGGAAGGAAGGAAGGAAGACTAAAGAAAGAAAGAAAGAAAGAAAGAAAGAAAGAAAGAAAGAAAGAAAGAAAGAAGAAAGGAAGGAAGGAAGGAAGGAAGGAAGGAAGGAAGGACTAAAAGAAAAAAAAAAAGAAAGAAAGAAATAAAGAAAGAAAGAAAGAAAGAAAGAAAGAAAGAAAGAAAGAAAGAAAGAAAGAAAGGGACAGGAATGGTAAATAAAGCTGCTTTGTAGGTGCGTTTTTGTTAAAGATGCTTCAGCCGGACATTGCAGCATTAAAAGCTGAAAAAATGAAGTGGAGGTGAGGAAAGTGCTAACTGCAGCAGTTTAGTGGAGGCAATTTAGCAATAAAGGCCCACTCAGCTGATAGGTTTAAGTGGAAGTGATACACAGAGGTAAAGCAATGACATTGTGTTTAAAATGTTCACGGTCAGCTCGGTGACGTGTATTTCTCCCACGTGACCATCAGCGAATGCTACAGCTGAAGGTTATAAAACTGTCGAGGACGAGTTTTCTTCAGAGATGAAGGTTTAGTGTGAGATCTTATAAACAGTGATGGCTGGTCAGAGCATTGAATGGAAGGAATAAAAGACATTCTACTTCCTGTAACGATTAAGGTTGAGTCTTACAGTAGTAGCACTGCACTCTCACACGCTAAAATTCTCTCTGTCCCTCTCTCTGTCAGTCTGTCTCTCTCAGTCTCTGTGTCTGTATCTCTGTCTGATTCTCTCTCACTCTTTCACTGTCTGTCTGTCTGTCTGTCTATCTATCTCTCACTCACTTGCTCTGTCTGTCTGTCTCTCTCTTTCTGTGTCTCTCTGCCTGTCTGTTTTCTCTCTCTCTGCCTGTCTGTCTGTCTCTCTCTCTCTGTCCGTCTGCATGTTTTTCTCTTTTTCTTTTGTTTTTTTCTTTTTCTGCCCCCCCCCGTCTGTCTGTTTTTTTTTGTCTGTCTTTTTTCCCCTCTCACGCTTTCTCACTCTCTCCTGATTGGCTGTGACTAGGGTGTAATGATTTCCTGGCTCTCTGTCTGTCTGACTCTGTCTCTCTCTCTATCTCTGTGTGTGTGTGTGTGTGTGTGTGTGTGTCTGTCTGTCTGCCTCTCTCTCGCTTTCTCAGTTCTGACAGTTGCTTCACCTCTGACTTTTCAAAACACTGATATAGATTTTTAAAAAAGCATTTTCTTTTGTTTCCCCTCTCAACGCACAACTTTTCCTTGCAACCACTCTCTTTATTATCCTTTAATGACCGACAAAAATGCTGTAGAAATGGCAACTGTAGGACACTTTAGCTATAATATAGTACGCCTATAAAAAAAATAAATAGAAAGGTCTGGTCGTATCTGCTTGGCTATCGGTTGTGCTGACAAAAACATCAACAAAAAAAAAAAAACCCTCCAGATTTCGAAGGGTTAAATTCCAACCATTTTCTCAGTAAAAGGAAAAAAATGGCTTAAAGGCTTTTAATCTGCAGCTGATCAGCACTACAGTGTACGTTATTGAATTCTGCTACACCTGCTATAAAATATAATTTATTTAAAGCGAAACTGTATCAAACATGTATGCAAATGTCTGCGAGATGTTTCACTACTGGCTTGTGAGAGACACAGTGATACACAACTCGACGTGTTGAGCCATTAATCTCCCTCGCCGTGTCCTCACCATCTGTGTCACCGGAAAGCTCCGGCTCATCTCGTGTTGACTTATTTACTGTCTGCTGCGTCAGGACTCGGGCGACATAAAACTACAGGTTTACGAGTGTGTACACACGTGGAGTGGCTTTCTCCCAGCAAATCTCTGAGGGCCTCTTCACGTCATTGAGAGGAGGCATTAAGCACACAACACACAAAATCGTTCAAAATCAGAATCCTACTTTCGCCCTGTGTTTTCAATCCGAGCAGACAGCATTTTGAGTAAAAGTGTGTGTCTATAGTGGTCGAAACTGGCCATAACATCAAAAAGCAGTGATGATTTTGTTCTCGGTCATGTCTGTCATGACTCACAGCTCTTAACAGGTCGAGGATATAAATAATACTTTATGAACGTAACACTTTAGCAGTATATCTAGGAAGGAACGAAGGAAGAAACAAACGGACAGGCAAACAAAAAGGATGGATGGATGGATGGAACAAAGAAATTAATAAATGAAGAAGCTAAAAAGCTGGCAGGAGGGAGGGAGTGAAGGCAGGCAGGAAGGCAGGAAGGAAGGAAGGCAGGAAGGCAGGAAGGAAGGAAGGAAGGAAGGAAGGAAGGAAGGAAGGAAGGAAGGAAGGAATTAATAAATGAACAAGCTAAAAAGCTGGCAGGGAGGGAGGGAGAGAGGGAGGGAGGGTGGGAGGAAGGAAGGAAGGAAGGAAGGAAGGAAGGAAGGAAGGAAGGAAGGAAGGAAGGCAGGAAGGAAGGAAGAAATTAATAAATGAACAAGCTAAAAAGCTGGCAGGGAGGGAGGGAGGGAGGGTGGTCGGGAGGGAGGGAGGGAGGGAGGGAGGGAGGGAGGGAAGGAAGGAAGGAAGGAAGGAAGGAAGGAAGGAAGGAAGGAAGGAAGGAACGAACAAATTAATAAATGAACAATCTAAAAAGCTGGCAGGCAGGGAGGAAGGGAGGGTGGGAGGAAGGAAGGAAGGAAGGAAGGAAGGAAGGAAGGGAGGAAGGGAGGTAGGAAAGAAGGAACAAATTAATAAATGAACAAGCAAAAAAGCTGGCATAAAGGAAGGAAGGAAGGAAGGAAGGAAGGAAGGGAGGAAGGAAGGAAGGAACAAATTAATAAACGAACAAGCAAAAAAGCTGGCATGAAAGAAGGAAGAAAGGAAGGAAGGAAGGAAGGAAGGAAGGAAGGAAGGAAGGAACAAATTAATAAATGAACAAGCTAAAAAGCTGGTGGGTGGAGGGAGGGAGGGAGGGTGGGAGGAAGGAAGGAAGGAAGGAAGGAAGGAAGGAAGGAAGGAAGGAAGGAAGGAAGGAAGGAAGGAAGGAAGGAACGAACGAACGAATAAATTAATAAATGAACAAGCTAAAAAGCTGGTGGGTGGAGGGAGGGAGGGAGGGGGAGGGGAGGGAGGGAGGAAGGAAGGAAGGAAGGAAGGAAGGAAGGAAGGAAGAGTTTTGTATATTTTGGATAATGACTAAATAATTTAAAGCCTAGAGATGCATTGATTAGATGCACTGATTGCTATATAACAGGAAAAAAGATGGAGTAGTTCCTGGGTCCTGGTTCAGAAGTGTAAGGTAGGTTTCAGAGCTTTGGATAAAATAGCATTCTATGGTGCATAGATCATTCCAGTATCCATGCTTGGAACATTTGTATTATTCTACACTAATTAAGGAAATCAAGGAAAATAATTTATCATGTGGACACAAAAGACCGAATACAAAGGAATGAAAAATAGAAACAAATTATTCATCTCCACCTCATAAATTAAAGAAAATGAGGGAATGACTTATTTATCTGGTGTGAATGAATTGGAAAGAAGTGAACGAACAAATTATTTATCTTGAGCAGATGAATTGGAAAAGCGTGCTTCCTTATATTTATTTTAGCAACTGGGTTCTGAAATATCGGAGAGATCTACTGAAGCTAAACATGAACAAATGTTCAGTCCCTCACAGTCTCATCATTCATCTTCAGGAAGCGCTTTATCCTGGTCCGAGTTGTTATGGATCCCTGGGGCTGAGTTAGGAATACACACTGGATTGGACACCATGCACACACACACACACACACACACACACACACACACACACACACATTCACACACTCATTAAAAATAGGAGATAATTCAATCTACCAGCATGTTTTTGGGAGAGAAGGTGGGAGGAAAGTGGATAAAAGCCATTCAGGCACGAGACAAAACACCACAGCAACCTGAGCTTTAACCCTTTTTTACCAGTACACTGGCATTCCATTACAACAGCAAAATGGAAATCGACTTATCGGACATTTTCAATCAGAATAAACAAAGGAAATTATTTTATGGCCACGAGTCTGATATAAAATGAGTCAGGACGATAACGTCTTCAAATTTTATGAGCAAGCACTCGGGGCATCTCAGAGAGCAGAAATGGGTTTGAAACATTTGTCTGAAAAAAAAAAATAGCCATTTTGGAGATTTTTGAGAACTTTTCTATAATAATATTTCAAAAACTACAAATTCTTAAATCCCTGAGTGTCTACTTTTCATATGAGCTTCATATTAACCACCACTGTAGAGTGAGACATGACAAAGACATTCAATGCTGAACATGGACACAACCAAACAGGAGCAAATTCCATTTTTGTCCTCTAGGGAAAAAAAATCCAATTCCCCAAGCTTGAAAAAAAGTTGCTCATGATTTTAAACGTCAAGTCGTACAATCTGCCGTAGATATCGACTGAAAGAAAATCTGATAAAAAAAATAAAATCTTCTTCGCCTTGTCTTATCTAGCCGAATCCCTGTATAGTGACACTTAAAGTAAAATTTACTTTCGTTTGCGACTCTGCTCCATTGTTACAGGCCAGCGTCCAATTCTCTCGACGCTTTCATTCCTCGGGGCGTTCGAGCACCTCTTTGCCCTCGCCAACACAGCTCAGTACTTTCTATTGACTGGAGTGCAGATTATAGCACTTTTAATACACCACAGACATTCAAGATTAAGCACTAAGGGACACGCTTGGCAAAATCCAATTTCCTCTCGCCATTCTGTCCTTCTCTCTCGGACAGATTGGAAGGTTGGAATTTTTGAGGAATGGAGATGGGACTGGAGGGTACGAAACTAGAGGTTTATGTTGGGTAAATACTGGAGATCCAGATTAAACCGAGCTGTTAAACATTGTTCACACTGTGAGGCATGCATGACTGACTTCCATTTCCTTCCAGTGTCTCCATGCTAGTGCAGTAACTCAGTAGAACTCAGTTCTTACACTCTACATGCCTTAATTTGATTTATTTTCAACAGGCTTCCTCATCATGTTTTGTGGTGAGTGTACGAGGCAGAAGAGGATGGCTCGAGGTTACTGTGCGGATCTCTTGATTACAGGAGGAAATGGCGTGACCTCGGTTAGCCCCAGAGAAGAAAGAGTGCAAGGAGGCACGTGATCGAGGAGCAAAAATAGAAAAGGCATGCAAGGTGAAGGAATCTACCTATCTATCCATCCGTCCGTCTCCGGGTCTGTCTCTCTGCCTGTCTGTCAATATGCAATCAGATTTTGTGTAGTATAATATAATAATATCTTTAGCCTTGAAGCTTAGATCTGGTCTGATGAGCTGCCTTGAGTGTGTGATTAGCTGCAACAAAAGATTTGCAAAAGAAGCTGCAATGGTCCATGATTAGAAAACTGGAGTTCAGCCATTTCATAAACATTTATCATTTCTGTAGCACTTAGATCTGTCTGCTGAACTATAATGCCCTTTGAGAATCCCTGAGATGTACTTAAAAAAATCTAAGAAGCCTACAGTAATTACCAGCATCAGTTCCTGTCTTTGCGATCATCTATGCTGTGTCGTTGCTTAAGATGCATCCACATGACACAGGCTGTGTTCTCCACGAGCAACCATTAGATAGCCAGAGACACCAAGAGAAACAAATATCACCAAAAAAGAGAAAATCCCAGCTAATTGGAAGCATCACTTAATGAACATTATCCATAACATCCTACATTATATTACATTACACACGTCCATTACTACCTACAAACTAGTAACTAGTGACATCATTGGTATTTATCTTTGCACACAATTGTATTGTGAGCTATTGTACAAAATTCCTTACTAAGGCGATTTTCAGCGTTGTGTAAAAAAATGCCAAATATGCCGTAGACGATCACATGACAAGCTTTCTCTCGTCATCCCTGATTGCACCAGCTGTATATTCTTCCTTCTAACTCGTGTTATATTTATGTAGGAGGTTTCTTTTTTGCTTGGGGTTTTGTGTATTCTTATTTGTATAATGTTTTATGAAGTAAGAGGAACATTTCCTAAGGGTTCTAGGTGTGGGAATTTCCAAGAAACCCTCCCTGTAAAGTTAAAATCCATTCAAATCCATTGATGCTCTCTCTACCATTTAATAGTGAGTGCTGTGCTGTGCACAAATTAAATTAAATATTAATTCAGTCGAATGCTCTTGATGTAAACAATTGCAAAATGATTCAGAAATCGTTGCAATTTCTTTTTTTAAAAACTGAACTACTGTTTTCTTTTCCTGGATTTTCTAGAAATATATAAATCTATATACGTATAAATCACAATACAATGTTTAAACATGGCTTTATGTGAGTAGGCCCAAGTCCATCCAACACAAGCCCATAACACCACAGCTACATCAAAACTAATCAGAGCTTCCATCAAATCAAGTGGACTTTCGGCGTCTCAGCCAGCCGTACGCACTACTTTAGGAAAGTAAAGTGCAGCCTGAAGCACTTGAGATTGGACTCTGATTTAGCTCAAGCACCAGATGTCAAAGTAAAGATGCTGACCGGGGTTAGGGAGAGAGCTCGCCACTCCCCATCTAATTCGTTTGGATAGAAGCGGACTTGCACAGCCAAAAGGGAATGTCAGCGAGCCGTAAACACTTCCTGTCAGGAAGAGAGTGCTTCCTTAATCCTGGAGCAAAACCCTCTTGGCCTTTATTTCCAGCAACTGAAAGCAAAATGACGCCTAGTTTACTTCATCCGCCTCAGTGTCAGCCAAAAACATGCTTAAAAACAAAAGCTGGAATATGTTCTCTAGTGCTACGTGCTAGTTTACGACTTGCTATGTGGCCCTCATAAAATAAAATAGATAAGTAAAAACCTAGCCAGCATCCACGTCTACGTGATAGTTTGATATTTCAAATATGTTAGAACAATATGTAGGCATTTAGCAGTAGAATTAGTTCTGATGTTTAGCCTAAATATAGACATAACTGCACAACGAGGCATCTATCCAGCTAAAAGTAGAGGTCAGTGCTATTTTTTGAGCAAAACCCCTGACTAAGGATAGCTCCTCCTTTGAGATACACAAGTCAATTACATAACCAGAGGCGTCCATGTACTCTCACATGAGGCCAGGCTCCATGCTTCCAGAGTAGTGGTTAAAAATACCTCCTGTTCCTCACAGTCCACACGCACTGCTGGCCTCCAACCCCCACAGTCTTTTCCATTTTTTCTGGCATTTTTGGACAGAGATGCACCTTCAAGCTTGAACTAAGTCCCAGTGTTCAAATTATTTGTGTTTTCCTGCGGGTTCACCTCATACAAACCGTTCTAAAAAAGCTTGCATGACCCTGAGCAGATCTCATTGACTGAACAGTCAGCTATAGCGGAGCCTTTAATCTGGGAAGGAAAGAGGAACGACCACAGTTTAGCTCCATTTAACCTGGATCGTGTTCAGACACAGGTGCTCCAGGGACAACTGTGTAAACCTTGTAAATTCAGGCCTGGTAAAACATCACAAACTCTCATGACCTTATCCGCAGTACATTCAAAAACCAAGTGATGGTAACGGCCTGGTAGTATTTAAACAGGGTGGCGTCATCCTCAACCTCAGAAAGCTTATGAATGAAGCCATTTTAACTCAGAATTTCGAGCGTTCCTGCAAAAACCAAACCACAACTGCTCCTGACTCGTGGTCATGCATGGGAGGAGTTTTCTCCCTCACTTAACCACCACTGACACTTCCAGGAAGGATGAGCGTGAATTATGAAGCAAGGTCTTCTCCAAAAAATGCATGTAGGAGTACTCCGAGTTTTGTTTCCTTTACGGTTGAGCAAATGTCAACCAGCTTGTCTAACGAAACAGCAACGGATGCCTGGGATATTTGTGCTAATACATGCAGTCTTCCAGACAAAGCCGGCAGTCTCGTGCCTTCCCTCAACACACATTCAATTACATTTCACAAGTTCACACAACAGCAACAAAAAAACTGCCTCATCACAGTAAAATGTGTGTCGCTGTTGCCATAGCCACTGAGAAAACTGGACACACGGTGTCGGTCGCCTACAAGAAACGCCATTTATTCTCTTCTCAACTCACTAAGGGTTGGAAATTCTATTCAACAAGCTTTCACTGTAAAAATAATTCTTAAATAGATATGCCTAAACTTTAAAGATTCCCTCAAGTAAGTTAGTATCATATCTCATAATCCCCAAGAACATCCCAATTCACTGAGGCTCAGCAATTTAGTTTATGAACAGAGTAATAGGACATCAAATTTAGATGGTAATTAGGTAAAGAATAAAACACAACTTGAAAATAATCATCGATGAGCCACTGTGATGCAGCAGGAGTTACTATGACGACCTTAAAGTTGTTGTTTTTTTACTTTCTGAAGTGTTTTATTCCTCTTACCTGGCAGCAATTTGCTAGCACTGACCATTTGTTTTGCAACTTATTAATATGCAACATATTATACTTTTTTTTATCCGTTTATAGTTACATTTAACATTGAAGAAAGTAAGCTAAACAAGTTCCTGTTATGACTTGCGCTAGAGCAGCTATAAATTCTCACTTCTTTCTTTCACCGTTCATCAACCTTTCATCATCTTTCTTTTTTCTTGCAGTTAAAAAGACTACAAATTTCCAAGAAACTTAAAAGAGCAATGTAATATGTCCTTTCGTAATAAGGCTGGAGACACTGGAGACTCAAAAACAAGCAAAACAAACACTTCCTAATGGAAAACTTTAGCCTTACTGGTTGAGCCACTTAATCTAAGTGCATTATGGGTTACGCAGTTGCCCTTTGAAGCCTGGGATCAAAGCGTAATATCATCAGACATATCATACATGAAACCTGCCGTATATTTTGGTGTGAAATTATAAGCAAAACCTGGATTCTGTAAGCTAACAATGAGTAATAAATGTGTAATAAATGCTGTAATACTAGGAGTGTATTCTAGCTTCACGCTCATTTAAACTACGCTCATATTGTTTTAATAGCTTTAAATATAATCTCTGTGTTATGATTATGACCTTTTGGAATCCAGCCATCATGTACTTGGATAAGAGTTTAACAACATGCTCAGCGCACTCAGCGCTCAAATAAGTACTCAGGCAGTTCGACTGAAGTCTGAATGCTGCATCGGGTAATAGGTAAATCCACTGATAACCCTTAACCAACTTCTTGTATTGTTCATCCTTTCCTGTTGGCTTATGCAAAGCATGGTTGCCGCGTCAAAAGTTAGGATTTTGCATGCTGCTTTCGGTGTCTTTAAACTTCACAGAAGAGCTGTTTAACTGTTTAATACAGCACTCACCTTTCACACCAACTATATTCATCTTTCATGATTACTGTACATTAGTCATTAAGGTGGTGTTTTGGTGCAATGCAATGTGGCATTTCTCAGAAAATAATCCTGGCTAATGGTGGAGGTTGTGGTAGAGGTGGAGGTGATTGGAGGGTGGTGAGATTTTGTTTCATTGTGAACTATGTTCATTTGGCCTAATGGGAATCACCAAAATCGGATGAACTTTTTGTTGGTTTCGCTCAACAAGGCATTCTTGCAACACTTCAAAATGATTTCTTGTTAAGGTTATGACTAATGGTTCGTTTTGATATTACGGAAATGTGTAACCTTTCACAAAGCTCCTTAAATGCTGAACACTTACTCTATATTAATCCAAACGGTGTGTTAGTCGAAGCAGGATTTTTTAATAAGTAATACTCAACAGATTTCATTTCATTACTGTTTCTTAGGATATCAAACAAATGTGGATATTCAGGTCTTCCAGAAAGACCTTTATAGCTATCATGTATGTGTATTTGGGGATGTGGTAGCTTAGTGGTTAAGGTGTTTGAATCCCAGGTCCACCAAGCTGCCACTGCTGGACCCCTGAGCAAAGCCCTTAACCCTCAATTGCTCAGTTGTATAAAGTGTGATAAATTGTAAGTCTCTGTGGATAAGGGCATCTGCCAAAATTTCAGAAATGTAAATGTTTAGCCGCCCATATATGTGTGGCGGCTTGGAAAACTCATCAGACGTGGCTGTGGCTGAATTCACACCAAGAACCTTGCAGATATCTTAGTGCAAAGATCAGCCAGTTTAGCAAGTTAAAAACATTCAATCTGACTAAAAATGTCTGAAACCTGAACGTCATTTCCTCACATAATGAATCCCATTGCTGTGCTCAGATTGTTCGGATAGCCATGTGCTTTAAAAAAAATGGACATAAATCTAAATGCAATATGTTGAATTTTTTGTGTTTGATACACATGCTCAAGAGCTTTCAGAACCACATAGTAGAAAATGTATGCAGCATTTCCAGATTTTCACCATGTGAAGAATTTCCCCATGTGTGAGAAAATATCTTTGGGATTTGGTTATCAAATGTGGCTTGAATAATCCGGTGTATTTACACCTATATAACATCCTGCAACAATTTCTCTAGCTACAAATCAAAATTTCCGCCTCTTAGCTCACCAGCTCTGTTTGAGGATGCATTACTCTGGGCCATTTAAGAGAGCATGGAAGGAGAATAATCTATAAAAACATTTCTCGCTAACATGTCAGGAGGATTCAGAGAGTCAGCTCGACACTACAGACCTAAAAGCTCTTCTATAAATGGATATTCCAAGCGGAGGAAGAATCCTGCGTAGTACCTGAGGGATTGCAACACTTTGCTCGTGTTCTGACATAAATACACCTTCGAGCCAAGATATTAAAAAATAAACTTTTAGCTGACTATGCAATCAACCTCCGTTACCCCAAAGATAACAAAGTTATGGCATGTCTTCGTTTATTAGTCACACGGTGGATCATCAAATATAATGAGTTTATCAACAGAATAGCATCTCTAGCACTACTGCAGGGTTTTTTTTTTTGGACATGTGCCAAATACTTATAATTCATATTTTCATTTTTCTATTTTTCCATTCTCTTTTAATAAGAATCAATCTTGTTTAAAAAAAAAAATGCTTACATCAGCTTTAGGTATTAAGCTAGGTAGAGATGTAAACGAAATAACTGATTACTGGTGCAACTCTGAGCAACTCCCAGAAGGCTGTAAGATGCATTTACCTCTATTACGCCACTATTAGACACTTGATCCACCTTTTATGTCACGGCTTCACTCGGCTTTCCAGTAGACTTAACAAACTATCAGTAAAACAAACGCATTTTTGCTAATCAGCCATGAAGCTTTGTGGCATTCCCTCCATATAAATATTGATTTAAGAAATATTGATCTAAACCCTTCATGCTAATATGAGCTTAGAATCCGCACCGCATAGTTAGCATTGCCGTAGTATTAACTAGGGATAGGCACAAAATAATGACAGTGATTGATTATTAGAACATAATGCCTAAATTAGTGAATAATGTTTTTTAAACAGCATCTAGTAGCAAAACATTATTCCAGAAAGAACGCTATAACAGTTTATTTAACATTTTGTGACAGTAGCAATCAGAACTGAAAGATATTTTCTTAAGTACTTCTAGCTTGCTAACTGTTGCTACAATATCAGGAAACAGCATAAAGAAGTAAGAAAATACAGTGAGTGAACCATACTACACTTTTACAGGATGTTAACAAGCCCTGAGTCATTTTTTTTTACCTCAGTTTGAGCAAAGTAAATACTGATTTTCCTTCAGTTAGGTGCATGCTATGCTATTGTGTGACTACAAGCCATATATTAGGCAAAAACCTGCTGACAAAGTCTTGTTATCGTGGATATACCATGTTTCTCAGAGGTCAAATCCCCCACACACTTTTCCAGAAATCGTACAGGTCATTAATCAGACCTTTGTACATTTTCTTTTTAACCACACTTTGAATTAAGTGAAGTTTTAAGCTGAGTGAAGTGCATGATATGCTAGAAAAGTGTTTCTAATAGTCAAAATATTAGCTGATATTAAGCTTTTTGTTGCCACAACAATATGTTATACAGAGATTTTGAGAGATCAATCTCTCATCCACCCAGAGTAGCAGTTTTACCTCAGGTAAAGCTAGCATTGCTGTGCTAGCAGAGTGTGACTAAAAGTCAAAATATTAGCTAAAAACTCGCTTATGTTTTGTTTGTTTTTGTGGATGCGAAAATAATTAGTTACAAAGAGAAGTTTAGAGATCACTCTTGCTCACTTTTCCAGAAATATTAAAGGTTGCTAATTAAATCAGACTCAGGTTTAAATGTGATACTAGCATAGGGTCTATGAATCAAAATAATATTAGCCAAAGACATGTCGTGACAGGTTTTGTCATGGGTACGAACATGATACCCTATACAAAACTGCTTAGAAATCGAACCTTTTCGCTTAAGCAGACATTTTACAAGTCAATACTCCAGAATCAATAAGTCCAGAGTTATATTTTTACATCATAGCATGTTAGCAGAACGTGACTAGCAGCCAAAATATTAGCCAAAGATGTTATAGCAATAGATATATATTAACTTACTAAATTGCAAAGCGAATATTTATACCAGTAGGTTGGCTAAAAATGGCTTCTTCTTCTTCTTGTCCCAAGTTTAATGTCCACGGTTGTATTTAAGTGATAAAGAAGCCTGAAAATTGCTATTAGCTCAACTGCACTGGCAAATGAGGTAAACACACCGGAGAGAAAAAAATGTAAACAAAATGCTGGGCATGTGCAAGGTCAGGCGGTGTGCGAATATGTGCACGTGTGTGTGTACTTGTTTGCATTTGTAGAGTTTGTTTGCTCCCATTATCTGCTGTTTATGTTTGACTAATTCACTTTGAGAAGTCCTTGAGCACTTTGTGCTGAGAGTGAAGAAAGCAGAGTGTGTGCACCGGGGGGGTACGGCAGTGTTAATTAGCACTACAGCAAGATGCTAATTGATAATCTACTAAACTCAGTCACTCATGAAGGCCTGATTGTTATAAACCAAAACACATTAAGAGTAATAATGCCAAGAGCTAAGACCTAAACCGTGTTGAACAGTTAAGTTTGGTGCTTCTCCATGCATTTCAAATGCTAATGATGGCAATAATGGTCCTGTACCGCTTCATTTCCACCTCAAATCCTGCCATCGCATTACAGTCCGACAAGCTTCCGTTAGTCACTCAGCCTTTTAAAGCAACCTGACTGAAGGCTCTATTGCTGTTGTTTTCAAGCTCATTGTTATATAAAACTGACACTGCTATTGGCATTCTGAGCATTGGGTAAACGGTTATATAATTAGCTACTGCTAGTGAAGAAATTTAATTATCACTTGGCATTTCTGCAGTGCCCAGAGGATGTGAGAGTGTCAATCTCTCAGGGCAGACATGTGATAGCCAGCCAAATGTGACTCACTATTTAGGCATGACATAATTTCCTTTCCTTTTTAGTGCTACTTAATGTATCAATGATCGATTTTTTATTCATGATATCCAAGAAAGGCTTAAGAGTAAAGTCAATAGTATTACAGTAAATACTATTTAGCTAAAACTACCTGTAGCTCCTACCTCTTTGCACCCTTACCCCTCCCCAAAGCCACGCCCTTGAATTAGAACTGACAGGAACCATATTTGCAGTAGCTTCCACTCACTGCAAAATATATATCTGGAATATAAAATTTGAACATATGTATGAAATTAGAATAAATTGAAAGAATTGAAAATGTCTAAGTATACTAACGATAAAAAAGCTCTTAAAATAAGCTTATAAACTTTATCATTTTAGTCAGTATGACATTTTTAAGCTTGAATTTTTTAATAATGTCTAGAAATTGGCTTTGAAATTGGCTAAATTATTTTTAATATATTTCTGCTTGCTAAGATTCATATTTATTATTACCCGTGTTGTGAACACAATTAATTTATATTATAGGTATAATTATTATAGATTTTATAAATAGATTTATTAATGTGCCTTATTATAAATATTTTAATTTAAGCTTTTATGCTGCTGTGTAAAGCTATACATAAATAAATATTTTAATTTTATTTGTGGTTTTTTATTCTTGTTGTTGGGGTTTTTTTTTTATTATTATTATTATTATTATTATTATTATTATAAACCTACAGCAATTCCTTACTACAAAGGAACTCTCACTCTCACTGTTTACATGCCTGTCCAATGTTCAGCACCATATTATTCATTGATCTGGATAAAACTAGCCTCTCCGGTTCTACATCAATGCTAATAACAACGTTCGCCAACATACACAACATTCCCCTACTCATTTCATGGTTCAGTCTTCGCTGTGATCCAAAGACAGCAGGACTTCACTTATCTGGAGACGGGATCCGGTTTTTAATTACACACACCATCATTTCCTAATGTGGGGTTGGAACAGTGCACAAAAACACAAAGCTAAACTAGCCAAAACCACAGTTTACAGATCGAACTGCAGTACAAGCCAGAACATGGAGATAAGATTCACTCAGATGTGCGGCTTTGTGTTAGTCTTTTTGTCTTGTACGAACCCCTTCAAAGCCCCAGGCAGCGTAAAACTTTGATTGCTTTCTAATGGGGTTAATGAACATAATTTGCGTGTGGAAACTCTGAAGAATTGCTCATTTTCTGCTGTCTACGTGCTCTTTGTTAAAACTTCTCTTCTTTTGATGTATAGTAGACAGGGCTTTATTTTAAATAAAGTTTACCTAAGCTGTACCTCACGTATTACAAGGCTAATGTCATGTCTCAACCTCAGACCCTTCCCCCAATGGCTCACAGAGCTGAACAATACAACACAACATATCTTCTGGACACTGTTCTGGCCACCACCTTCAAAACACCAAGACACAAGGAGGTTTTTGGGTGAAGATATAGCCACTGGGTTTAAAAAAAAAAAAAAAAAAAAAAAAAAAAAAAATCAAGAACTTTTTTTGTCTTAAATAATTCATGGCAAGTAAACATGGTGGCGGTTAAACGGTCCATCAGACGGCTTCTTCCTGTAAAACGTCGATGGTTCTTAGTCATGTTTATTCACAAAACATACCAGACTCTTAACAAAAGCTAGATGTCAAGCACCAAAAGGAGGGGAAGTCCTGAATGATTCAGGGGCCCTGAGATAAACAAGAGCCCTAGAGCATGTGTCCTAAGGCATAGACTCACTGGAGTAGTGTCAAGTTTCAGCTTTTCATCACAGGGCCTCAGCCCAGACCCAACCAGATTACCATGCTACCTTTCAGAGTATATTTCTGTAGAACGTAATTACCTAACTAATCCACAACAAGTTTCTTATTGTGGAGTAATTTTATAAGCGTATACCTTCACAATTTTCCATGTGAGAGTGAAAAAGCAGTAATGGATAAAATTCTGGAAAATTCTGATAGGGAATGATTCAAATCTATCACATCCATCATCACACTTAATAGACATACATAAGAACAGACTGTGTGCCTCAAGGAGCAAACACAAACCCTGCACAATGGCCACACGTTACGACAAACTGGACAGTTTGCAGTGATTTTCATTTAATCCCTTCTAACCTCAGCCATAACAAGCAACATTAGAGCAAAAAAATCTGCCTGCGCAATCTGTTTCTACGGTAATTCCATGTGTGAAGAAGCTTCTACTAAGTTCCTAGAAAAAAATTAGACATACTACTATAAAAGGGGCTAGAGGCGATGTTTTCTTTTTTTCTATGGGAAGAAATTGTCATGGTATAACAGCCTAAAAACAACACGGCGCTATTTAACCGTTTAAAAAAAACACACCCAAACCGGGGGTGAGAATAAAAGGAAATATTCATTCAAAATTCTTTGAGTAGGAAAACCCAAATAAACGCCTCCACAACCCCGGAGTAGGAATTCTGGACGGTGTCCTCAGCTCGGAGTTCAACAAATGAAATCAACATGGCTGTTCGCAGCATGAACTGTAAACACAGTAGCAAAGATTTATACTGCATTTAGAAGTGTGTGCTTTAGATCAAACGACCTACAGATATATATCCCTGTGTTAAATCTGTAAACACTGACTGTAGAGTTTGCTGTTTGGAGAAGCTAAATATACATCACTCCTCACAGTCAGCTGGCTAGCTTGTTGCTAACCAAAAAACAAGGCTGAAAATGATGTAAGTTTTGACTTGCTGCTTCTGTGGTAAAATAAACACAATTGCAGCTTGATCATGAAAACGAATGAGTGGGTTGAATGTATTCGACTGTTGTAATCAGTATTTTGAAAGTCAAAGGTGAGGTAATCATGATTAAATGTGAAAGCTTGACACTGCTAACTAGAGCCTCAGTCATATGGTTAAGATTCTGTGATAAAGACCAGAAGGTTTTGAGTTCAACCTCCAGGTCTGGCAGACAGAAACACAATTTATACCTGAAACAAGACCTTCAACTTTCATCTGTACAGCGTAATGCCTTCAAACTCTTCAAAATCGCATCTTAATCTTTTCGCTCTACTGTAGCGACAACCTAGCTTAAAATTTGAGTTTTTAGTCCACTCTAAATTAGTTTAGCTAAACACGCCTGCTTGCATTAAATCTTTCAGACAAAGCACAAAAACAGCTTAATCATTAATGTATAGAAATCAGTTATAAAACTCAAATGACTTTATTGTCCTGTCTTTTACTTTCCTATCAGGCTTTAATTCCAAATTTTTCCCATGTACCACTGAAAAGAGCAAAATTTCGCACGTAGAACTTAGAAACTTGTGTAGTATACAGTAAATTAACAGATGCTAACATGCTAATCTGTCACAACGCGTTACATCAGCATCGTCAGATCAGCAAAAGCAACTTATTTTTCTATAACAGCACGCACCTGCGTTGTGTTTTAGTCCTCTTATATCTTGGCTACTAACCTTTCTGCTTCTATCTCTCATGTTACTAAGATTTAAGAGAGACACATGTTGGGTTATTAGTAAGTCTTGAAAAGTTTCACATTAGAAGAAAACTTATTTTTAAGTGTCTCCTGACAGAAAACTTTGCAATAAACAATTAGACTTTTTGTTTTGTTCAGCTATACAAGTGACTGTGTAAATTGTTACTATAGAAATGGTAATGTGTTAGAATGATAGCATTCATAAAAACATCGAAATAGAAACCTACGCTGTCAAAATTGAATATGTGGTATTTGTAGTGGTAATATTTCTATATATATTTACCTCACGTTATTCTTTTGTAGTGTTTTTTTTTTTTTTTTGCTCCTGGAGTTCTGCTTGCTGGAGCAAAACTGATTCATGTTTTGGGTGTGTTAGAACAACAACAACAAAAAACCTACAACGTACACGAGCAAGTGTGGCAGAAAGGCAAGATTGAGAAACACTGCACTCAGTTCACCTCAGGGTCTCACTTTTTGTGTGTGTGTGTGTGTGTGTGTGTGTGTGTGTGTGTGTGTGTGTGTGTGTGTGTGTGTGCGCCACACCTTTGCAGAAGAGGTGCGGCAGGTATGATAGAGAGGAAAAGGAAGTCTAGGATCAGTGACAGTTTGCACAACTCAAACGTTCCTGGCTGTTTTCCGAACACAATCAAACACCTACAAAATGATGTAATTAAACAAACATGTGAGTGTGTGTACAGGACATGTTCCTGGTTCTCGTGTCGGATTAGTGGAACAAGTGTTAAGCAATAACATGAGTGAGTCAGATTCTCAAGCATGGCAAGAGCATGAACAAACGGCGCTTTGCTAACTCTTAATTCATTCAATATCACTTTCTAACACTTCGATTAAATTTCTCCTTACATGACTGAAGACGCCTGAATATGGAGGTCATGGTACGGACGTCTTGTCAAAGCTTGACGTTAACCCATGCTGAGAAACAACTTGTTTTGCAGGTTTGACGACGCAACCACGTGCAGAGCAACAGGATTCCACACACTTCTGCCTCTACTGCTCTAACACAGTTAACAGCAAACACTTAAGAGTTAACGTTAGATCAAGTTAACACCTAATTCTGTTTTCTGATTTCTGATGTGTATATTTGTCTTCCATGAACTTCACGGTAGCATTCACAGTAAATTTAAAAGGAAAAGAGAAATTGTACAACTGTGATATATGGAATGTGACTATGATTTATTTATTTATTTGTTTGTTTATTTATTTATTTACATGCTTTAAGGGAAAAAATGCAATCATATTTATTAATTGGACCCACTACACCTTTATATTCCCTCTAATACACACAGCACCGAAACTATTTCAAATATGAGCTGTTTATAATCGACACGTTAAATCTTACTAACAGGAATTTTTAACCGTGCGTGCTTGTTTAGACGTCGTTAAGCTTCCTAGGAATCAGAGTGAAAACCTAAACCCATTCAATTTACCCAGGCTTTATCATCAGTAGTTCCTAATGATCCAGCGTTATCACAGTTATCATCATTATAAAACAATCATCATAAAATTAGATATCATAGACCTGTGATATAGAACTGCTCAGAGGACCGCTGGCTTGTGGATGAGGGATGATGTGCTGAACTGTACTCTAAGTCTGCGGTTACTTAAAGTGGGGCTGTGAAGCAAGGGGACATAAACGGGGCCCATTATTTATTGACTGATTGATTGATTCACTTGTCTTTATTTATTTGTTTATGTATTTATTTATTTATGGTTAGTAAGTTACATTGATAGAAGTCACAACCCACCATCACTAATGTTTTATTATTGACTTATTATATTTATTTACTTCTTTGACTGGAGCTTTTTATTGAATAGATTTAAACCCAACATTCCATAAATCCAAAAAAAAACCCAAGTCAAAATAATCTCATCTTAGATCTAATGTGTTTTCTAAGTGGAAAGTTCAGGACTAATCTCCATGACATGAGTTCATCTGCATTGAGGAAGTCTGTGGAATTGAATCTAGAGTAAAATGCATTTTTAAAAGCCTTGTTTTAACTTGCTATAAAAAGTTTCACGCTGGTGTTTTGTGTCATTTCCGTGTTAATGCTGCTGCTGTGTTTATTATGTGGTTTGTTGCTGATCTGTCCCTGTGCGTTTTTCTGATTCTGGTCCCTGCAGGTAAGCAGGGGAAGGTAGACCATGCGCTCACCTTGTCCTGCTTAGTGTCGTGCTCGGCGGCTGGGGATGTGGGAGACCTCGCACTCCCAACAGCTGCCTGGGTCGCGCTGCCACCACTACTACCACTACCGGCAGAACCTCCGCCGCCGCCGCCGCCAACACTCGGGCTCGCACTGCTCCTCTCCAGCGTCTCCACTTTGATGAGCCGGTGTTTCGGAGACACGTACTTCACCTCCGAGAGCGCTGCGCCCGAGAAACAAGTGTTGGCGCCGGCGGCGTACGGGTCCTCGAAGTCCAGCTCTTTCTGGAGTTTGTACGCGGCGAGGATATCCGGTTGCGCGGGGCTCGGGTAGCTCGCGCTTACGGTGCCGGTGCCCGCGTGTTGGTAAGCTGCGGCGGCCGCGTGGCAGTGCCGGTAGTCCGGTCTCGGAGGCGCCGGCGGCGAGGCTTTGGCGCTCTTGAATCCCAGGTGCTCCTTGAACCATTTGGCCATGGTGCCAGCGCATCGCTCACCGCTCCGACACGCCGAGGTTTCCGTTCCGGGTTTCCGTTTCTCCTCCTGAGTCTCCCTGTATTCGTTAAACTCGGTTAATCCGCAACACTTTTCAGTACAATCTCTCTCTCTCTCTCTCTCTCTCTCTCTCTCTCTCTCTCTCTCTCTCTCTCTCTCTCTCTCGCCCGTTTCTGACCCGCGATCACTTTCTGGTGTCTGGAAACTCTGGCTGTGTTAGTGCGTCGCCGAGCGCTCAGCCCACGCTCCTCTTCGCGCAAGGTTGCCAGGTTGCTATGAGTTTTTCCGAAAGGGTTGCCAGGTTGTAACCTTGACTCCGAAACAAATTGAGCCTTCAAATCCTCTGATCAGACTGTAACGAACTGGACCAGTGACCTGCTCTAATTCTATGTGCTATGCGAAGGATTTAAACAGTATTTACGAATAAGTGTAAATTATACGATCTGGCAACCCTGGGAAGCTTGTGCTTTGTGAATGGAGCTCTAGATCTCCGCCTGTCTGTGTAATGCGCTATAGCAGGAGGCACGACTCCGACCCTGACAGCTCAGTTTACAAGAGGAGGCTAAAACTAACACAGAACTATTGTATTTAATGAAAATAATTTTGCCACCTGAAATATATTAAAATTCAGCCTTGCATCAAACAAAGCAAATAAAGGAAAACAATCCATCTGTGTGTTATAACTCATTATAACTCAGATTGGACAGAAGGTGTTCTCTAACAGCAGGCACAGATCTATATGTATCATAGGTTTATATGTATAGAATCTGTGAAAAGTGATCGTTTATATAGAAACAACTCATGCTATAATATATAAGAAGTTGCTCTTGGCTTCTCCCTGTTCGGAGTCGCCACAGTGGGCCAACTGGTCTGCACAACAGCTTGGCACAGGTTTTACGCCGGATGCCCTTCCTGACACAACCCTCCCATTTTTTTCCGGGCTTGGGACCGGCACTGCATCCAGTGGCTGGGGTTTGGGCATTGGCTGGGCCTTCCACATGGTAGGTGAGAAACCTACCACTGAGCCACCAATACAACCCTATGCTATAATATATACATAATCAAAATCTGATAATAAGCTAATTTAAAAATCCGGCAGCTACAACCTTGTCATATTTGCTATAATAGGGGCATCTGGTATAAACAAGCTCTTTCAAATCCAAATAGATCATGTACATCAGAAAAAATTCCATAAAATCGAATATTTCTGTCTTTTGTGAAATGACATGCAACAGCACCAATAAAGTTAGTATAAACAAGCGAGGATAGGGCTGATTTCTTTGTAGACCAGACTGTAGATGCATGCAGCCTTTCAGTGATGGTTGTGTCATGGGACTGCACAGAGTGACACACCTCTTAGATCTGATCTCTATTTGTGCTGACGCATTTCAGACACATCCGTAACGCATCATCAGCAATGTCTGAGAAAGTGCATGTGAAATACGGTCCCGAGTGTAATGAACATGAGCGAGATGGAATATTTACCATGTCATCCTTTTATTTTTAACTCAAAATGCATTTGGAGGAGAAACTAGAAGTAAATCAATGGAGCACACGTTATCGAATTAAATGACAAATGACACAAAAAGGACCAAAAGGGACCAAATTTGTTCAAATTAGAAGCATTGTAGAATAGACACACATTATTAAGAAAATATCTGTGTGTGTGTGTGTGTGTGTGTGTGTGTTTGCTCCACATTATTCTTAGCATGCCATTGATGAGTGATCATGATATAATGCATTGCTGAACACTAATCATTTCATTATCACACTACTGATAGATATTCAATTTTAGCCTCCTATCCCAAATGACAACCAACCATCACTGCTTGTTACATTAGCCACGTAGCTCCAGAACAAAACAGAACACTTCAAACTTCACATAACAAAAACACTACATTGCTAAAAAATTGATTAAAACCAAACTACACTAGAAACTATAGAAGCATAATGAAATGGGAATCCACCCAAATGACACTCAGTGCAAATTATTCTAAATATCTATATTCAAATATCATTATTTTGATTCTGTACGGAGCAGCGCCATATGCTGGACCAAAATTTTAGGGAGGTCAACAACACAAAAATGTGTTAAAGTTAATAAATCACAGTGCTGAGTGTGATTGTTCACTTTAAATCCTCCCCATTGTTCATAAACAGCTCTGACTTCAGTTTTTATCGGGATTTAGTGAGGTGTCTTTTTCAGTTTATAAAGCAGGTTGATTACAGGAAAGTACTTTCTGATTTTTGGAACGTTTACCTTTATATTTCTTAAAAATGACACAGTGATGTGACGTTCTTAAGGAACTTAATAGACTGAATTGCGTTAGAATCTACCATTTCTCATATCTACACACTGAAACTGAGCTTAACGTTAACGACATATCTCTATTTCTATCAAATTGTTCCTCACATAGTATTGTCAACGTATTTTTTAGGATTTTAAACAAATTTCTTTAAAACGATGATTCAAAATCTATTGTAGGAAAAAGCGGTTATATACAGTGATTAATAAGAGTAGATCCTTGTACACCGTACTGTCTACATTTGAATTAAAACAGTAGTGGCAGCTTATATTTACCTCCCTGGTGGTTACCATAAACCCTGTATATATGATATGAAGAAGCAGCAGTGAGTGACACTGGCTAACAGAAAATTTTCAAATTAAAGTCACTTTAAATTAAAATCTGAACCTTTGCTCAGGGACTCGACAAATAAGTGATTTACGCACTTCACAGAGAGACACGGCCAGTCTGGAATTATGAGATACCTACAGTGTTACACTTCCTCAGGAACTCGTGAGGTGTTATAGTAGCCAGCTAGCATTACAGTGAAGATCAGGTTTTAGGCTAGTTCTCTGATTGTTTTGCTAACTAGTTTGGACAGCATTTGTTAAGTGATAAAAATACTTTATTGTTGCAATGTGTCAGGTTTTTTACTGCACATATTTTTGCATTTCAGAGAAATAACATTTCAAGAAACAAGCTTGTTATTGACATTTTGATAAATGACAAGTTTTATCATAAACTATGATGCTGTTTGTTATAAAAGTCTATTTTACATTCTCTCTGAATTCTGGTTCATACACCGATCTGGCATAACATTATGAGCATTGACAGGTGAAGCGAATAGTGGTCAGTGGTCAGTATCTATCAAAAGTGGTCCAAGGAAGGAACAGTGGTGAACCGGCGACAGGGTCATCGATGCACGTGGGGAGTGAAGGCTGGCCCGTGTGATCCGATCCAACAGACGAGCTACTGTTGCTCAAATTGCTGAAGAAGTTAATGGTGGTTCTGATAGAAAGGTGTCAGAATACACAGTGCATGACGGGTCAAGGCTGTTTTGGCAGCAAAAGGGGACCCGACACAATATTAGGCAGGTGGTCATAATGTTATGCCTGGTCGATGTATATTCAGCTGCACGGTTTGAATGCAGAAATCTGATTGGTCAGAAGGTGTACAGTATTTTTGTATAACACGGTTTGGAAAGTAGTTCCGGCTGTTACATGAATGATAGGCTAATGTGTTCATTTGAATACGTTACTGTTTCTATATTAACAGCTCATACACAGTGGGCACTCCACAAAACCTGAAACTAATAATACACGAATAATAAAAACATGCTGTTTAACAAGATGATACCTATAATCATTGATGTGTTGACATTTTTTGTTAATTTAGTTAACATTTATGGAAGGAGTCTTGGTTGTATTTGATTTTTAACAGTTACAGTGTATTGTAATGTTTATCAGCACAAGAAGAGTTTACACTTTTGGGTTTTTCAGTAAAATACTTGCTGCATTACTTTATTCTGAGAGAGAGAGAGAGAGAGAGAGAGAGAGAGAGAGAGATGCTAGTTGAGGAAATGCCACAATATTTATAACAGCTATAATGTCAGGTAGAACAAGAACTAACTTGTTTCTTGGACATTCCATATATCTAATCTGATGTGTCATTCGTTAATACATTAAACATTGGCAAATTATTATGGTATGAAGCAGAATAACACACACCAGACCATGCTGTTATAAAAAAAATTAACGCTTTCCGCATCACTTATGCCAATCATATTGATCTATAGTCTCCTTTATAATTTTGAGAACCCGCCTCTCTAAAGAAAGTTGACCAATCAGATATCAAGTATATGCTGGATAAAAATGTAGTCCCACATGTGAGCAATATCAGCACAAGTAGATTGTCACCTTTATGAGCAGTGAGAGTTATCTTTCCCTTTGAGAAAAATAAAAAAAAATAACAGTTCAAGACATTTAATTTCAGCAAGCAGCATTTGATTAACCCAGGAAACCTCTAGTGATGTATTAACACCTACAACACCTACAGTGTCCAACCGGATATATATATAAACACCATAGCTGTTAAATCAATATTGGGCTTTTATGGATTGTAAGAAAACCTGCACTTCATTTATGGATCCATGTAGCCAAAGCCCCAGCGCACCTTAACTCATTACAGCATGACCTGACAGCTCGTCTGCAACTTTTCCGAAATGCTGAAATTAAACAAGTGAAAAACGTGTCCCTGGATACAGCTGTCATCCAAAGAGCTGTCGCAGTTTCCTCGACATGTGGCATACTGTACACGCTCTCTTAATAATCCAGAGCCTGACATTTCCCTTTACAGAAATGCCACACTCATACTCTCTCTCACACACACAGCAATAGTCAAGCAGGGAATATGGCTGTTTTATGAAGCAGTATTTCTTTTTAATGTGTTGATGTCCTCTAAGCAAAGATCACAGAACACAGTGAGCAGCTTAACCCTGAAGAGCCTTTGAGGGCCGTTTTTTTCCCAGACTTCATAACTTCACTACTGTACAGTTTTAATGCAAAACAGCTTCCAAATAACAAAATATCCTTGAACCCTTAATAACCTTCTTGGATTTATTTAGATTTATATTAAAGTTTGGTTTGGTGAGAACAGGTCGTGTCGTGGTTGTGCTACTGATTAAATACAGTGGTGTGAAAAAGTGTTGGCCCCCTTCCTGATTTCTTATTTTTTTTCATGTTTGTCACACTTTAATGTTTCAATGTGGAAAATGTGGAAAATGCTTGATTGCAGTTGTTGCTGCTAAGGGTGACCCAACCAGTTATTAGGCTTAGGGGGCAAACACTTTTTCACACAGGGCCATGTAGTTTTGGATTTTGTTTTCCCTTAATAATAAAAACCTTCATTTAAAAACTACATGATGTGTTTACTTGTGTTATCTTTGACTAATATTTAAATGTGTTTGATTATCTGAAACATTAAAGTGTGACAAACATGCAAAAAAATAAGAAATCAGGAAGGGGGCCAACACTTTTTCACACCACTGTATATGGGTGAGTTCATATTCTTAGTAAAATATTTCCTTTATAATTTCTCAAAACTGAATGTAAAATAAGAAATTTCACTATAATATTTCATTTTTTACAAGGTTTTTTGCTGAGAGGATGCATTTCTCTCTTCTGTGTGTAACCGTAAAACAGTAACTGTGGTTAATGGCATGCTGGCATCAAGAACATTATAATGATTTGCTTTTTTTTTTATTATTAATAAATGAATTCCCCAAGGATGTACTTTCAAAATGACCCATTTGATCAATATAATTGAAAATAAAGATAAAAAACAGAATAAGTTGAACTTCTTTCCTGTTGAACAAGTGACTTACAGAGGCTTGAGTGAATGCTGTGACGAAAACTGTACTTTTGTCATAAGCTATAATGGATGATTTTTGGAAAAATTACATTTTAAGCATGAGATGTTAAATGGATTCACACATTAATGCAAAAATGCCTTTATTTAAAAATGCAGTACAATGTGAAATGACTGTAAACAGACCAAAAAACAAAATACAGGAAGAATGCTGTACGTTGCTGTAATTTTATTAGATATATTTTACAGTGAAGTCTGCACAATTACATATCTTTTAGGTACAGCTGAATGCAGAGGTTTCTACAAATAGAAAAATCAGCACAAAACAAAGGAGTTAATGCTCTCTATACAGGCCTGAATTACATAAATAACAGTTATAACAGATATTCCAAGAAGAGTAGACTAAGACTAAACAAGCAGTGTGGCAGAGGTATTACAGATGTCAGGAGGAGTTAGAATTATATTTTTCTTGTTTGTTATAACACAGGAACATCTGTGAAACACATTAAATCATGTTGGTATAAATTCATTTTTATTCCCTATTATTCAATTTGTTCTGAGAGGGCATTGGTGGCTCAAGGGTAGGTTTCTTGCCTACCATGCGGAAGGCCCGGGTTCAGTTCCCAGCCAATGGATGCAGTGCTTGTACCAAGCCTGGAAAAATGGGAGAGTTGTGTCAGGAAGGGTATCTGGCATAAAACCTGTGCCAACACCTGAGCCTGTGCGGACCAGTTGGTCTGCTGTGGCGACCCTGAGCAGCCGAAAGCAACTTCTTCTATTCAATTTGTTCTAAGGGTGCACAAACGTTTGGTTGTTTAATTGCTTATTTGGTTGTTTAGTGGGCTGTTGGGTTGGTTGGCTGTTTAATTGTATGGTTGTTGGTTTGTTTGGCGGTTTAGTTAACTGACTGGTTGTTTGGTTGGTTGTTTCGTTTGTTTAGAGGGATGTTTGGTTGGTTTAGTTGTGTAGTTGTTTGTTTGGGGGTTGATTGTTTAATTGTTGGTTGGTAAGTAGGTGGGTTGTTGGTTTGTTTGGGTGGTTAGTTGGTTGCTTGGCTGTTTGGGGGAGTTGATTGGTTGATTGTTTGGCTGGCTGGCTTGCTGGTTGTATAGTTAGTTGTTTTGTTTATTTGGCTGTTTGCTTGTTTGGTGGGTTGGTTGATTTGTTTATTTGGCTATTTGCCTGTTTGTTTGTTTGTTTGGTTTGTTGGTTGGTTGAATGGTTGGTTGTTTTGTTTATTTGGCTGTTTGTTTGTTTGTTTGTTTGTTTGGTTGGTTGGTTGGCTGTTTTATTGGTTGTTTGGGGGGTTGGTTGAATGATTGGTTGTTTTGTTTATTTGTCTGTTTGCCCGATTGGTTAGATGGTTGGTTGGATAGTTTGTTTGTATGGCTGTTTGTTTGTTTGTTTGTTTGGTTAGTTGGTTCGTTAGTTGATTGGTTGGCTGTTTTATTGGTTGTGTGGCGGGTTGGTTGAATGGTTGGTTGTTTTGTTTATTTGTCAGTTTGCCTGTTTGGTTGGTTGGTTGGATATTTTGTTTATATGGCTGTTTGGTTGTTTGTTTGGTTGGTTGGTTGACTGTTTTATTGGTTGTTTTGGGGGTTGGTTGCTTGACTATTTGTTTAGCTGGTTGGTAGGTAAGTTGTTTGTTTTCTTCATTCATTGGTTGATATTATGGGTTCTTTGTTTGTTTTGTTTATTGATGGGTCAGGGCAAGCAGAAAAATATTACAGAATCAGGTTTACAGTTACAAACCTATAAAATTTTAGCACCACAGGAGCCTGGAACTGAGATTATGAGGCACGCTGGTGAGCTTGGCTTTAGAAAACAGATCAAAAGCAGCACTGATGCAATGGAGAGTTGCATACCTGTTACACCATATCAAATTCAAGAGGCTTATAAAAAAGACCGTAAAAACTTAAGTGTCTAGAAAGAAGTAATCTCAATGTAAATTTTTATTGTTTGAAACACTCTCTACTTTGCTTCTTTAATATTTTAGTCAAAGTACACAAGTAAGTTCCCAAATTGCTAATCAGCACAATAATATTCCCAGATTTGATGAAGTGATATGGCGTGAAGTAGTCGTTTTAATTCTGTGGGAGTAAATTTAACATGATTGCAGTACTCATTGCATTATCTCAGATCGTCTCAATATGCAGTGCAAAGCTAATCTTATGCTCCAAAGCCCTTTTCTCTCTTCACTCGTCAACAACATTATCAAAGCATATACCCAGGTTGATTAAAGGTAGATTACGTTCAACAACCACCTGAACCGATTCATTACAGTGCGCCAGTAGAGGAGATCAGCAGCAAACAGCATGGTCTATCTGACATTTAGAAGTGTCTATGAATGTGAATATATATTCATCTGTTTTCTGGTTTAACCTCCTCTGCTGTCTCAGCTGTGGGAAGAAAAATGATATTGTTTGTGAGAATGTACTCTGATCCACTTAATGATCTGCTGTATATATGCAGGCTAAAAATAACTGATGCAACCTATTGATTTGCTCTTTAGTAGCTTTATGTGACCCTCAACCAGCTGAAATATCTGACAGTGTGAATAAAATAGCAGAAGCAGAAAGTTATTTACATGAATAAGTAAGGAATAATCAAGATGTGGGCATAGTAGTGTAAGAAGATAACCCATGATGGAGTGGTGTGATGCCATTACCACACCAAGATGGATTATTTCCTGGAACAGCACATCCTAAAGTGTTTTATTTATTCTATAACACAGCAATTTGCCAAAGATTAAAAATTTTAAATTCTTAATGAATAACACTTCATGATTTTTACATTCAATTCATGCTATGGAATGAGAGAAGTTACTTCCTGTTGTTAGAAACAGCTATACAGCTATACAGCTATAAAACAGTTTGTTTCACTCTCATCATCCCTGGGTGTTTTCCCCTTTTTGAAGATAATAGGGAAAAAAAAATTAGCCCTCATTTCTGAAGACATTGTTTTGGTGAAAGACTTATAAAATGTTACAAAATACCAACACTGGAAACTTCTTCAATAAATGTTAAATAAACAACTAACAGAAAACATCACCATATCAACGATTTTTAGTTTGCTAGTAAATAACCCCTTTTTTAAATCAGTTTATGATTAGACATAGATGATGTAAATTGTCTGTCATACAAGTTTCTGTAAAGTAGATCAGTTCCTACTTTTAAAATTAAAAAACTGGGGGGGCACGGTGGCTTGGGGGTTAGCATGTTTGCCTCACACCTCCAGGGTTGGGGGTTCGATTCCCGCCTCCACCGTGTGTGTTTGCATGTTCTCCCCGTGCCTCGGGGGTTTCCTCCGGGTACTCTGGTTTCCTCCCCTGGGTCCAAAGACATGCAATGTAGGTTGATTGGCATCTCTAAATTGTCCGTAGTGTGTGATTGCGTGAGTGAATGGGGTGAGTGAGTGGGGGGTTGGATTGCCGGGGCACCCCCTTTTCCCTGACGCCTGAGATAGGCACAGACTCCCCGTGACCCGAGAGTAGATCGGATAAGCGGTAGACAAAAAGAATGAATGAATGAATGAAATAAATTCAAGTATTATTTAAATTATAAATAATTATTATATAATATTATATATATATATATATATATATATATATATATATATATATATATATATATATATATATATATATTTTTTTTTTTTTTTTTTTTTTACTCTTTACATTTGTTAACACTGTTCAATTTTATTGTACTCTCTGTGTCTGAGTATGTCTGCTAAAATACTTTAATAAGATCATATGTGGTCCACCATCTCATGAACTACACTCTTGGGGAACTCTTAAAGGAAGCATTTTAAGAAACTACGAATCCATAACTACACAAAAGAATCCTGGCAGAACTGAAAAACCATAGAAAGATGACACTTTTGCTTCCCAACCATAATTTCTTCACTAATGTGAAAATTCCAGAGGTCATTTGTAAAATCCTGTGGATATGAAGCAGATTAAGAAAGAATTTGAAGCATCTAGGTTCCACATACTTGAACCTTCTTAAGTTACGAATCAGAGTAAAGAGTTTGTGACCTTCTGACTTACTTAGACATAACATTCTTTATAATAAGGTCATTATGATGTCACAGGTGACATTTTTACTTTTTTAAACAAAGACATCCTTTTTTTTTTAAAGAAATGTCATTGTAGCACACTATAGAAAGTGGATATGTGGGATTTGAATGGAGTTTGAGTAAAAAAATGAACACAGTGTGTAAAAAATATGCAGCAGGACACATTCTGTATTGAATGCTGGCATATTTTTTCCCAGAGTCAGACTGCAAAATAGAAGTGGATCTGGTTAAAGAAACACATCCAGCTTTGTCTCTTTCTTACATCGCCTTAGAAAAATGATACCTCAACAAAGATGACCTTCAGACTCACTCTTATCCTCTCGTCTCTCTCCGCCTGTCCTCTTGTCTGAAATTCTGACATATATTTATTCTTATTCAAATTACTGCTTCTACAATCATCCTTTACACCTTAGGCTATTAAATTAGCATTTTTATCTGACGGTTTGAAATGAATTGTCTGCTTGCTGTCTGATCAAATGAACCCAAGATTAGAAGTCATTATAGCATGTTACATGGAAATAACATGGTACATAATCAATTAGAATATTCATTTAGAACTAATTAACAGAATTGTATTTATTTTACATGGTTCCACATAAAAAGTATACAAGGAAAGGTTATATAAATGTTATATTTTTTCTGCTCATATACACATCCTCATACGAGAGCTAGAACAATATCTGATAGAGGTTATTATATATGACTAACAGTATAGCAAGCAGACATGAACATCTGAATTTAAGGCCTTCAGCGATTATTCCTGTCAGACATAATTTCACAAGCTAAATTGTTTCCACAAACTCCACCCTGTGGAGACAGTTATTTTCCTCTCATTTTTCCTGTTTATCTACTGGGGCTTCCTGTCTCATTTATCTTGCAGTCCAGATGCACTGCTCTGTGAAATTATTCTGTTATTTATTTTTTTGATGTGATGAACAAAATGTGGGAGTTATAGGAATGGCCTATACCACCTAACAACAGATTTGTGGGGTAAAAGGGCAATAGAAGTTCATCTATTATTAAAATGGCAAACGAGGACACCTTATTTGCGGTTGGCTTTCTATATTTTATACAACGAACTCAGAAAGAACTCACAAAAACTTGTCTTGTGCTCATCGTAGACCTCTTATTTACAGTACCATCATACTGAACATTATTATAGCACAGTTTGTCTTTACTCCAAAGCATTTTCGTTGTACCTGTACAATGCAATGACAATAAAGTTCTTTTCTATCTATCTATCTATCTATCTATCTATCTATCTATCTATCTATCTATCTATCTATCTATCTATCTATCTATCTATCTATCTATCTATCTATCTATCTATCTATCTATCTATCTATCTATCTATCTATCTATCTGCCTGTACATACATGGATTATAATCCAGTCGGAGGATGGGTTCCGTTCTGAGCCTGGTTCTCTCTCTGTCTCGCTCTGTTTTCCTTTTCTTTCCACTGTCACATATGGATTGCTCGTTAAGGATCTAAATCAACATCTGGATGTTTATAAAGCTGCTTTGTGACAACGTCTACTGTTAAGCAAATAAAACCGAATTGAATTGGATCCTGGAAACGTGCGGAACCATAACTGATGAGTTAAACATCTTAAATAGGGATAATTGTTATCCTTTCTTAAATCCCTTGTATGCCTATGTCTAGTTTAACCCCAAATCTGAAAGAATGCCTTTTGAGGCTACAGTGGACCTTGTTAAGTTTGATAAAAATGGAATAAATCTTAATAAAGTATGCTATTATAGGAAAATATTCAACAACATGATGGTGTAATGATACTAAGAAGCAGGATGTTTGTTCCTCATCACTTACAGTATAACTACTATAAACAATCATTGCTTTAGCATTCTCTCTATTTTATATTCTCTATTTTATATATATATATATATATAACACCAACCGTACAAGTCCTGGCGTAAGTTAATACAGAAACAAAAACATATTAGATCAAGTGCTTTAAAAGCTGCAGCTTCAGAAAATAAATCAATGCCTTCTGACCAATCAGAATGAAGAATCTGGGGTACAAATGAATTTTAATATGATCATGTTGCATGAAAAAGCTTTGCATCTGATATGACCTGAAGTGTAGTTCTATCCACTAGAATTCTCTGTCATCTTCAGCTGCTGGAAGAAAAGCAAGTGAGGGCTTTAAAGCAGACACTCAGTTTGAATCATTTTATCATGTCAATGTGTCTGAATCTTTCTCTCTTTCTTCCTCTCTATCTGTCTTTATCTGTCTCAATCTCTCTCTCTCTCTTCCCCATTTCTCACTCTCTCACATGTTTGACACGGTGTTGTGTAGGTTTCACTTCATCACGTCACCTTTATGTGTCTGACAGTATGACAGTATATTTTACAAAATGCCGAGTATTATTCTTCACAGGCTCACATCTTTAGCTTGGGTTTAAAACAATATATAAAATCATTGCGTACAGCACACTGCTTTTACATTGTTAACTTGTGTATTGTTAACAGAGCAAAGTAAGCTGAAATGAATGCAATGATCAAGATTTACACCGATCAGGCATAACATTATGATCAGTGACAGGTGAAGTGAATAACACTGATGATCTCCTCATCATGGCACCTGTTAGTGGGTGGGATATATTAGGCAGCAAGTGAACATTTTGTCCTCAAAGTTGATGTGTTAGAAGCAGGAAAAATGGGCAAGCGTAAGGCTTTGAGAGAGTTTTACAAGGGCCAAAGTGTGATGGCTAGAAGACTGGATCAGAGCATCTCCAAAACTGCAGCTCTTGTGGAGTGTTCCCGGTCTGCAGTGGTCAGTGTCTATCAAAAGTGGTCCAAGGAAGGAACATTGGTGAAAAATGGGCAGCCAAAGCTCATTGATGCACGTGGGGCGCAAAGGCTATCCAACAGATGAGCTTCTGTTGCTCAAATTACTGAAGAAGTTAATGCTGGTTCTGATAGAAAGGTGTCAGGATACACAGTGCATAACGGGTCAGGGCTGTTTTGGCAGCTAAAGGAGTACCAACACAATATTAGGCAGGTGGTCATAATGTTATTCCTGAACGGTGTATATAATAATCCATGTTTATACTTACCATACATACTTTAAATATCTGCTGCTATTTTTATCCATAATATAATGGTGTAGGTGGTGTAGATGGTGTAGGTTCGAGGTTCGATTCCTCCAGCTCTGTAACTGGTGTATTCGTGTGTGTCTTGTGATTTAGATGGATGACTGCAGCATGCTCCATGGCTTAGCCTCCATACACATGCTGACACACTCAATAGCCACGGACAAATGAGGGCCTAGAGCCTGTCTTCTACCTCTCTCTCTCTCTAATGTTGTCATGTGAGCTTCACACCTTTGTCCGGTTCAGGTGTCACATATGGCACTGCGGTAATGCGATTTCCAATTCTGAAAACTCATTTTCCAACATCAGGACAATAGCTCCCATCCTCTCAACTCCTTGACCACAGATTAGCTTGATAGTATTTCTGGATATCTAGTGCTCTTCTGAACACTAACATCATAACATCAACAGGCATTTTGCTTATTTGCCTCCAAGCTCCAAGAAAAACCCAAACCCTGTTACAGTATATTAAAGCTTAAATATGAGTTTTTCATATAGCACTCTATGACTAAAATGTTGTTTAGCTATGATAAGCATCAATACTTCATTTTTCTCTCTAAGCATTGCTCGCATAGTTGGCTCATCAGGCTTTTCCTTCTTGCTAATATAGCGTTTCATTATACTGAAGGGTGATTATCTAGGTGAACTGCACTTAAATCAATATTGATCGCAGTGACAAAGAGACCAGAAAAAGGACACACTCTCTATTTCCAAGGATCTATTTGCCTTAAATGCTCCTCTCTGACAATCTAATCCTGCATTAACCCACAGTGCAGATGAAATAAAGTAGGTATTTTTTTTAATTATTATAATTTAGCCCTTTTTGGAGACAGTAAGTCATTTAACAATGTTGTGTAGACACAGTATTTGCAATAAATACCACCATCGTTATGTAAAAGCTTGCTGAGCTGAGCTGGCACATGTTCCAAATGAATCATAGAACTGCAATTGCTACCACAAATTAAATC
Source organism: Hemibagrus guttatus (assembly GCA_033459395.1). NCBI lineage: Eukaryota > Metazoa > Chordata > Actinopteri > Siluriformes > Bagridae > Hemibagrus > Hemibagrus guttatus. The sequence goes on from JAUCMX010000004.1 coordinate 26,699,085, forward strand.
TGAGGACTGAGAAAATCTGCAGCTGTGGCCACTTCACCCACACCCAACATCATCATGAAGCCGAGACGAACCAGAAACCTTCACGGAGATCTTTCACAACACTGAGAGTCCATATTGTGCATATAGCGAGTTGCAGAACTGTTTGAGAAGAGTCCTGTTTATTGTGCCATGCACAATAGATAATAAACTATTGATACTATATGCCATGGTTATCTTATCATAACTGTAGAGTATAGTAATAAAACCATTATGTATCATAATAAACCATACTGTATTATAGTAGAATCAAAATGTCAAGGTTGCTCCGCCTACAGTTCATCATCATCACCAAAACAGGATGAATGGGAAGAGGAGATCTTTCAGTAAATAGAATGGGTAGTCTGACTGCTTTCTCTACTGGCTCACTGTGAGGCACTGAACCTTTAGAACACTCATCACATTTCTACTGTACAAGGTAGACCATAGAGAGTCATAGCAACATCATAGTATAGCAAGATGCAGCATTATAAACCTGTAGGACATCATAGTGTATCATAGTAGAGCCACAGTGCATCATAACTGAGCCATAGTGTATCATAGTAGACCCATAGTGTATCATAGTAGACCCATAGTGCATCATAATAGAGCCATAGTGCATCATAGTAGAGCCATAGTGTATTATAGTGGAGACATAGTGTATCATAGTAGAGCCACAGTGCATCATAGTAGAGACATAGTGTACAATAGTAGAGCCGAAGTGCATCATAATAGAGCCATAGTGCATCATAATAGAGCCATAGTGCATCATACGAGAACCATAGTGTATCATGGTAGATCCATAGTGCACCATAGTAGTCATAGTGCATCATAGTAGAGCCATAGTGCATCATAGTAGAGCCATAGTGCATCATAAAAGAGCCATAGCGCTTCATAGTAGAGTCATACTGTATCATTGTAGAGCCATAGTGCATCATAAAAGAGCCATTGTGTACCATAGTAGAGCCACAGTGCATCATAGAAGAGCCATAGTGCATCATAATATAGCCATAGTGTATCATAGTAGAGTCAATGTGCATCATAGTAGAGCCATAGCTTATCATAGTAGAGCCACAGTGCACCATAGTAGAGTCATACTGCATCATAGGAGAGCTATAGTGCATCATAATAAAGGCATAGTGTATCATAGTAGAGCCATAGTGCATCATGAAAGAGCCAATGTGTACCATAGTAGAGCCATAGTGCATCATAGTAGAGCCATAGTGCATCATAGTAGAGTCATAGTGCATCACAGTAGAGTCATAGTGCTTCTTAGTAGAGTCATAGTGTATCATCGTAGAGCCATAGCGTATCATAGTAGAGCCATAGCGCATCATAAAAGAGCCATTGTGTACCATAGTAGAGCCAGAGTGCACCATAGTAGAGTCATAATGCATCATAGGAGAGCCATAGTGCATCATGAAAGAGCCATTGTGTACCATAGTAGAGCGATAGTGCATCATAGTAGAGCCATAGTGCATCATAGTAGAGCCATAGTGCTTCATAGTAGAGTCATAGTGTATCATAGTAGAGCCATAGCGCATCACAAAAGAGCCATTGTGTACCATAGTAGAGCCAGAGTGCACCATAGTAGAGCCAGAGTGCATCATAGTAGAGCCATAGTGCATCATGAAAGAGCCAATGTGTACCATAGTAGAGCCATAGTGCATCATAGTAGAGCCATAGTGCATCATAGTAGAGCCATAGTGCTTCATAGTAGAGTCATAGTGTACCATAGTAGAGCCATAGCGCATCATAGTAGAGCCATAGTGCATCATAGTAGAGCCATAGTGCATCTTAATAAAAACATAATGCTTCATAATGAAACTTGAGTGTATCTTAGTATAGCCATAGTAGTTCATTGTACAGCCATAATGCATCATAATAAAACCATATTGTATCATAATAAAAGCATGTTGTGTCATAGTAGAGCCATAGTGTATCATAGTAGAGCCATAGCGCATCATCAAAGAGCCATAGCGCATCATCAAAGAGCCATTGTGAATCATAGTAAATCCATAGTGTATCATAGTAGAGCCATAGTGCATCATAATAGAGCTATAGTGCTTCATAGTAGAGCCATTGTGTATCATGGTAGAGCCATAGAGCATCATAAAAGAGCCATTGTGTACCATAGTAGAGCCATAGTGCATCATAGTAGAACCATAGTGTATCATAGTAGAGCCATAGTGCATCATAAAAGAGTCATTGTGTACCATAGTAGAGCCATAGTGCTTCATAGTAGAGCCATTGTGCATCTTAGTAAAAACATAATGCTTCATAATTAAACTAGAGTGTATCATAATATAGCCATAGTAGTTCATTGTACAGCCATAATGCATCATAATAAAACCATGTCGTGTCATAGTAGAGCCATAATGCATCATAGTATTACCATAGTTTATTGTAAAATAAAAAACAACAACAAAATCTTACATTGAAGTATCAGTAGACTGTCATAGTAAAATATTAGTGTCTTATATATAATATACATTTACAGCATTTTGCAGACACCTTAATTTGAGCAACTTACATTTACCTTATTTATACAACTGAGCAGTTGTGGGTTAAGGGCCTTGCTCAAGGGCCCAGCAGTGAGAGCATGGTCCTGGACTTCAAACTCCACCAAGCTACCACTGTTGGGTCCCTGAGCAAGGCCCTTAACTCTCAATAGTTCACTTGTTTAAAATGACAGAAAATGTGAGTCGCTCTGGATAAGGGTGTCTGCTAAATGGCAGAAATGTAAAGGCATTACATATAGCAGTAAAATCATAGAAGGCTGAATATGAGTGTAGTTATATATTTTCTAAATTGGATTTAGTGTGGATATGGTGTGTTTGGGCTTTGCTAAGGTAGTGGAAGTAGTCTAGAAACATCATTACATGTTGGTTTGTTTATCTGTGTGTTTCTGTGTAAAGCTTAATTCCTAAAAAAAATCAGCTTAACCGCCATGGTGTGCTAATGCTAAGCTGTGTTTCAGGCTTTCTGTCTGAGGCACTCAGCCTCTTCCTCAGGGTAATAATACATTTGGCTGTCACTCTCATCTGCATGAGCTGCACTAGCTATCAGACACAGATTCTGCCCGTTGTGCCTGGCAGTGCCAAGTCCTCCTGGGAATTTGTTCCAACATCGTGACAATGCAGTCCTGCGTAAGAATATATTTCACTTATATATACTCATATATTTTTTGACTTAAATCACACTGCACACACCTCTAAAAATACTCTTTGGAAGTATATTGCGCAAGATAATTAATGCTCATTTTTCTTTTTCTTTTTTATCTTATCATTTCCCAATTTCACAGGTTGTTTATCAGAAAATTTGGAAATGGAAATGAAGCGTAAAGTAGCATGAGATAGATTCCGACTCTGTAGCAGAAACATTTTGTCTGAAGTCACGTAATATTAATTATGTATTGACTCCTTGTGTGTGTTTTAATGCATTGCCTGATTGGCTCTTGCAGGAATCTTTAGGTAATATCAATACCTTGTTTGTCTTTTAATTGTATATTGATTCCTGTTTATTAAGGCTGATATTTATTTCTTTTTCCATGTGGGTGTGGTGACTCTTTGGAAAACCTAAACTCAAACTAAGACTAAGTCTAGAATAATCTAGAGCAATATGGTACTTCAACATGAATGAAATAACGATTATAAACTCACATGAGTTAAAGACAGCACCAAGATGACTTACACCGATCAGGCATAACATTATGAGCAGTGAGAGGTGAAGTGAATAAGACTGATGATCTCCTCATCATGGCACCTGTTAGTGGGTGGGATATGTTAGGCAGCAAGTGAACATTTTGTCCTCAAAGTTGATGTGTTAGAAGCAGGAAAAATGGGCAAGTGTAAGGCTTTGAGCGAGTTTGACAAAGATCAAATTGTGATGGCTAGACCACTGGATCAGAGCATCTCCAAATCTTGTGGGGTGTTCCTGGTCTGCAGTGGTCAGTACCTATCAAAAGTATCATTTAAGTCCTGTAAGTTTTTCAAGTCCTGTAAGTTGCAAGATGTGGCCCTTGGAGGCCCCACATTGCAACTTACAAGACTTAAAGGATCTGCTGCTAACATCTTGGTGCCAGATACCACAGCACACCTTCAGGGATCTAGTGGAGTCCATGCCTCGATGGGTCAGGGCTGTTTCGGCAGCAAAAGGGGGACCAACACAATATTAGGCAGGTGGTCATAATGTTATGCCTGATCGGTTTATTGTTACATTAAGATAAAAGATTAGGCAGGAAATTGATCTGTAGCAGTTAAGTAGCCTTTATTTGTTACATATACATTACAGCACAGGGAAGTTCTTTCTTCACATTTATCCTATCCTTGTAGGGTTGGGGTCCAAGCACAGGGTCAACCTTGATTCATTGTCAAAGGCCAATGAATGACTGCATTCATAAACAGTGACCAGTGCATTTACAGTGTTCATTCATTCATCTTTAGTAACTGCCTGGTCAGGGTCATGCAGGTATAAATTAGAATACTAGCAAGCCACGCCCACTTTGGGAATAAATCCAATTCCAGATACAGAATATTAAACAGAAGATTGAACAGATACAGTTACAGACGTTGTGTTAAATCATTACTGTACCAGAGTACTAACAATGCAAACTACAGTCTAGAGTGTGAGTCTGTTGACGAATGAGTTTAAAGTTTTTCTTGTTCTATTTCCGTTCTTTTCGGTAATTTATCATTTATTCATCTGCCGTAGTCATTTTATCATGGTCAGGTTAATAAGTACAGCACACTCTCCTTCAGACGGGATTAACCATATCACACACACATAAACACACACACCCCTCAGGGAGAACATGTGAATATGACAAAGCAACACTACCTAGTGAACCCCTGAAAAGCTGCCCAGGAAGGTATCAAACTTTGGTAATCCCATATATACTATAAAGCAGTTGTTTAGTTAAATATGTCATTAATGTTGAGAACAATTGTGATTTGTACTCCAAATAGCAGAATGGATGGACAAGCTCATGCTCAGGGATGTGGTAAACATTCTAACATAAGCCTGTGAAAGCGCTCCCTCACTCACTGAGACAGGAACACCATGCTGCTGAGCAGGCTCCACTGGGAATGGACTGGATGGCAGGAGTTACTAATGATAGCTGAAAGCTTATCCAGCAGTCCTCTCTCCATCCTCATCTCCGGGGTATTAATGTTGAGCACGAGGACTGAGCCAACCTTCCAGATTTTATGTGCCTTCTCCAGTGCATTGTTACATATATGCCAAAGGAGCTTTGCCTCATCTCTGAGTCATCTCTGAGACTGGTCATCCATGTCAATCTTTTTTATTTCTCTAATTGATCATCCGAGACATGTTTAGTGTCCAAGATTTGCTTTTTTAGATATACAGTATGATTCTGTAGCTTTCATAGAAAAAATATAATTTACATTTCTGGCATTTGGCAGATGCCCTTGTCCAAAGCAACTTAAATTTTCTACCATTTTATATACCTGAGGGATAAGGGCCTTGCTCATTAGTCCAGCAGTGGCAGCTGGGTGGACCTTGGACTTTAACTCATAACCTTCTGATCAATAGTCCAACACCTTAACCACTAAGCTACCACATCCTGCTGTTTTAATGGATTTGGAGGCTATACTGGGAAAAGTAGGCGTGAGGTGGGACAGGATTCAAATCTGTGACTATGTGTCTATGTTTCTGAGGGTTGGGAGGAAACTAGAAAATGAAGATGATAACATGCAAAACACCATACAAGCAGTAACCTGAGCCTAGAATTGAACCATGGAGCTGTGACACAGCAATATAACCAGCTGCCATTCTGTAGTCCTTGAGGGAAAATTTGGGTTAAGGTTAGGGTTAGGTTTCTGACACCAAACATGTCTTAGATAATCAATTCCAATTTTGGCAAAGAGGATATGAGCTACAATTTCCAAGATGCTAATACCTGAGAAAATGCAAAACAACAGTTACATTGAACATGTAGATCATCTTCAGTTAGGCAGGAACAAAAATTTTAGAGTATACACTATGTAAATATTGAAAGTAATCAAAAAATCATTTTTGTCATTTCTTTCTATCTGTCTTACACTTGAGTACAAAAATTTCCAAAAAATAAATGTAGTGAAATCTCATATGAATGCACTGAAGATATCAGGACAATCTCTCCACATGCCTCTCCAACATCATCTCCAATCAAGACACAATAAAATCACCCTCAACAGCTCTGTGGAGAGAAGAAATTACCATGACAACGGACCAAAGAAACAGAGGACTTCTATGTCGTTCAGAGACAGACAAATAGAGTTCTTCAACTCCTCAACAATCAACAGCCCGTGGATGATAAATAAGTAATTTCCTCGCTGGCTTGTCAAGGCACAGGAGCGCATCCTGCCAACTCCATGGAAGAGCCACTGTCGGAAGGATGATTAGATGTTGAAGATGATGGATGATGGAGACAAAGACTCCGCGACCGAAGCTGCATCTGGGCCTCGTACCAACTGGCAGCACGCCACCGAGACGAGACCACCCCGACCCGCTCCGAGGGGCAGCCTCATTAACCCAGGCACACTGGCTTGACTATTTATCTCATGACACATGTGGATGATAGGTGATTTCACTCTGTCTGCTCGATTTAACTGCCACCTCCCTTCAGCTAAATAACCTGGCGAGCATCTCATTTCCTCTCAAGGCATTACATGCCCAATTGCTGAATCTTGCGGATGTAATATGAAGATTTCATGCAAGGAGTACTAGATGTGTATCAGATAGTTAGATATCATTTCTCACATATGTTATGGAGTTGGAATCAGTTTGTAGTGGTTAGAATGCAAAAGGGTATTAAATCTAAAGTGTACATAAATAGATACTGAATAGTGAAGCTTCACAGGCTTCTAATCTCTCTCTGTCTCTCTCTCTCTCTCTCTCTCTCTCTCTCTCTCTCTCTCTCTCTCTCTCTCTCTCTCTCTCTCTCTCTCTCTCTCTCTCTCTCTCTCTCTATTTCTGTTTCTTACATTTTACAGTCCAGAGGGACAGACAGCGGTGTCACTGTCTGGCCTCCCTTCTTGTCCTTTCTACACGAACATAATTAGCTCTCTGTGATAAAACAAGCCTTTGGAGACTTGTTCTGGCACAATATATTTAACTGAAGTGACTTATAGGGAGAAATAAATCAGACAGTAGTTGGGGTAAAAAAAAAAGAAAGTCAAGGCAAAAGGAGAAAAGGAAGGAAAATGCTGATTTCTTCATGATCACGACTCGCCTGTCATTGAGAAAGCTGCTGAGTTTTGTTTCTGACAAACCACAGCAAAGGCCAAGACCTTCAGGGTGAAGGGCAGTAATGGAATAATATGTCGACCGGTGGCCTGTCAACTCCTGTCACACTGCACTTGTATGTTTTTTTGTGTCCTGTATCTATTAATGCCCAAATGCAGTGCATTTCCACTGTAATGCCCATGACTTTGGGATTCATCTGTCTATAATCATCAAGATTGTTTAAGGACTAACAGAAAGGTACTAATTTGGCACACTTTGAGCACCATATAATTTCTCCCTGAGTCCTCTTCCACTTTACATTCAGATTAGATTAGACAAAAAATACTCCCAGGAAGGATATAGACTATTCTAAAGAGTTGTGTCTGATTTTTTTTTTTTGAACAGATTTCCGAATTGTTTGGAAGGTCAAAAAAAGCATTTTGGAAAGGCAGAAGGCGAGATATGTCCGATCCCGCCATATGACCCACAGCAACTGGTCAGTATTGGCATATGTAGATGTGGGACCTGGCTGGAGCTTTGGCTCAGCTTCTGTGATGAGATTAGAGGAGCAAACTACAGATAGGACGCAATGACACAATGATGTATTCATGTCTATATTTAAACACAAAGTGTCGTGGTGAAAACAAGCAGTGTTTGGGACTATTTATTTATTTTTATTATTTTTTAAATTTCTGCTTGTTCACTCCAAATCAAGATCGAACAGCGCTCTTCAAAATTTTTTTTAATTCACTTTTTATTTTTCCTTCGCTCACATAAAGGTAAACACTTACACACTTCCAATATAATTTTAATATATTAAAATATCTTATATATTTTGTGAGCTGAACTCTCTGTTGTTACCCCACAATGACAACCCACTTGATCAAAATGGACTTGATATTTTTTTCCCACCCAAAACACACCACAGAAAAAATCACAAATTTATTTGCTTCACCTAAAATTTTAATATATTTTTGTCTTTATCACTAATGTTCTTTTATCAAGCCATATATCACACAATTATACAAATAAAAGTGTCTAAAATATGTATAATTGTTTTTTTTATTTATTTTAATTTGATGGAAACATGTAAGTATAAGGGGCTCAGATCGCAGTCCCCTCCCCAAAAAAACACCAGCATGTTTGCCTCACACCTCCAGGGTTGGGGGCTCGATTCCCACCTCCGCCGTGTGTGTGTGGAGTTTGCATGTTCTCCCCATGCCTTGGGGGTTTCCTCCGGGTACTCCGGTTTCCTCCACCGGTCCAAAGACATGCATTGTAGGTTGATTGGCATCTCTAAATTGTCCGTAGTGAGAGTGTGTGTGAGTGTGTGTGTGTGTGTGTGTGTGTGCCCTGTGATGGGTTGGCACTCCATCCAGGGTGTATCCTGCCTTGATGCCCAATGACGCCTGAGATGTCTCCTTACACAACAGAAAAAGGTATTTAGAAAAATATCTAACTAAAGCATTTCTACATCATTTCCGACATTATGTACAGTAGAACCTCGGCATACGAATTTAATTCGTTCTGGAGGCAAGTTCTTAAGGCAAAAAATTATTAGCTATATTAAACTGTAGTAAACTGTATGTGTGCTTACAAAGAACTGACCCAAGCCAAGCATTCCATGTCAAGGGTCCTCACAGGAAGTCGTGCCACCAAGCATGGGCTAAAAATAGAATAGATCGCCCACGCCACCGATCTGTCAACAAAAAAAAACATCAGAAAAAACCACCTAGCTTTTGAATGCATGCTGAAGGCAACGGCGAAACTGCTTTCACAGACTGAAAAAAAAATTGGTAAACTCGCTTTGCTTAGACTTCCACTGACACAAGCAAAGATTTGTACGGCGCCCGGATGTACGCGCAACTTAGCCGGCGTTCAGTTCGGTTAGTATGCTGAAAATGCTTCGTATGCCGATGCAAATTCCTTGCAAAATTTAGGTGAAAATTCGTAAGGAATGGCATTCATATACCAAGGCTTCACTGATTTGTTTTCTTAAAGCATATAAACTCAGGTTTTTTTTCCCAAAACCCAGATTTTATTTGCCAACTTTGGCTGTTCTCAGTATTTGAGTCATGGTGATACCTGACAAGTTTTTCTTCAATATCTTTTCTCCCCGAATGATACGTGCATTTTTATCTCAGAGTAGACAAGGCTAGCCTTTAATAGTCCTGTGACTTGCTGAGATTTCATACACACCATCTGTCAGGTTTGCAAGTTATTTATGTGTGAGGATTTCCCGCACTGCGATGAAACACCCTGATGAGCTCTGTATGCTCTGTCATGAGCTGCGTCTCAATCGAAAACTGTGACCTTACGTTCTGAAGTATTTACGAAATAAAACTATTATGTAAAACAGGTCTTTCAGGAAGTTTGAAGGTGACGTCAGATGTTTTTACAATTCAAGACTAAGTGTAATAGATAAAGTGGTCAGGTATTGCTCAAGAATAGTCTAGAATAGTGCATAAGTATGTGAAGAACACTAGAATAGCGCAAAGAACACTAAGGTCATTTATGTTGTTATTGCACAATACAGACATATAGCATTCATTTCATAGGATCTGAACACACAAAGCTTCCAAATGAGCGTGCGGCAGCCATCTTGGGTATGTTAGAATTATATACATTCACACACTCCTTCTCCTTACACTCTCTCTCTCTCTCTCTCCCATTTTCTCTGTTCTCTCTCATGTTACTCTCTCTCTCTCTCTCTCTCTCTTTGTTTCTCTCTCTCTCTCTCTCTCTCTCTCATTCTCTATCTCTCTGTTACTCCCTTTATGTTACTCTTTCTCTCTCTCTCTCTCTCTCTCTCTCTCTCTCTATGTTACTCCCTCTATGTTACTCTTTCTCTCTCTCTGTTTCTCTATTTCTCTCTCTCTCTGTTTCTCTCTTTTATTCTCTCTCTCTCTCTCTCTCTCTCTCTCTCTCTCTCTCTCTCCATATATATATATATATATATATATATATATATATACAGTGGGGCAAAAAAGTATTTAGTCAGCCACCAATTGTGCAAGTTCTCCCACTTAAAAAGATGAGAGAGGCCTGTAATTTTCATCATAGGTACACTTCAATTATGAGAGACAGAATGAGAAAAAAAAAAATCCAGAAAATCACATTGTCTGATTTTTAAAGAATTTATTTGCAAATTATGGTGGAAAATAAGTATTTGGTCACCTACAAAAAAGCAAGATTTCTGGCCCTCACAGACTTGGAACTTCTTCTTTAAGAGGCTCCTCTGTCCTCCACTCGTTACCTGTATTAATGGCACCTGTTTGAACTTGTTATCAGTATAAAAGACACCTGTCCACAACCTCAAACAGTCAGACTCCAAACTCCACTATGGCCAAGACCAAAGAGCTGTCAAAGGACACCAGAAACAAAATTGTAGACCTGCACCAGGCTGGGAAGACTGAATCTGCAATAGGTAAGCAGCTTCGTGTGAAGAAATCAACTGTGGGAGCAATTATTGGAAAATGGAAGACATACAAGACCCCTGATAATCTCCCTCGATCTGGGACTCCACGCAAGATCTCACCCCATGAGGTCAAAATGATCACAAGAACGGTGAGCAAAAATCCCAGAACCACACGGGGGGACCTAGTGAATGACCTGCAGAGAGCTGGGACCAAAGTAACAAAGGCTACCATCAGTAACACACTATGCCGCCAGGGACTCAAATCCTGCAGTGCCAGACGTGCCCCCCTGCTTAAGCCAGTACATGTCCGGGCCCATCTGAAGTTTGCTAGAGAGCATTTGGATGATCCAGAAGAGGATTGGGAGAATGTCATATGGTCAGATGAAACCAAAATAGAACTTTTTGGTAAAAACTCAACTTGTTGTGTTTGGAGGAGAAAGGATGCTGAGTTGCATCCAAAGAACACCATACCTACTGTGAAGCATGGGGGTGGAAACATCATGCTTTGGGGCTGTTTTTCTGCAAAGGGACCAGGACGACTGATCCGTGTAAAGGAAAGAATGAATGGGGCCATGTATCGTGAGATTTTGAGTAAAAACCTCCTTCCATCAGCAAGGGCATTGAAGATGAAACGTGGCTGGGTCTTTCAGCATGACAATGATCCCAAACACACAGCCCGGGCAACGAAGGAGTGGCTTCGTAAGAAGCATTTCAAGGTCCTGGAGTGGCCTAACCAGTCTCCAGATCTCAACCCCATAGAAAGTCTTTGGAGGGAGTTGAAAATCCGTGTTGCCCAGCGACAGCCCCAAAACATCACTGCTCTAGAGGAGATCTGCATGGAGGAATGGGCCAAACTACCAGCAACAGTGTGTAAAAACCTTGTGGCGACTTACAGAAAACGTTTGACCTCTGTCATTGCCAACAAAGGGTATATAACAAAGTATTGAGATGAACTTTTGTTATTGACCAAATACTTATTTTCCACCATAACTTGCAAATAAATTCTTTAAAAATCAGACAATGTGATTTTTCTGGATTTTTTTTTCTCATTCTGTCTCTCATAGTTGAAGTGTACCTATGATGAAAATTACAGGCCTCTCTCATCTTTTTAAGTGGGAGAACTTGCACAATTGGTGGCTGACTAAATACTTTTTTGCCCCACTGTATATATATATATATATATCTCATTCTCTATCTCTCTCTCTCTCATTCTCTATCTCTCTATGTTACTTCCTCTATGTTACTCTTTGTCTCTCTCTGTTTCTCTATTTCTCTCTCTCTCTCTCTCTCTCTCTCTCTCTCTCTCTCTCTCTCTCTCTCTCTCTCTCTCTCTCTTTTATTCTCCCTCCCTCTCTCTCTCTCTCTCTCTCTGACATACACACACCTTACTTTCCATCTCCTTCATGCCAGATGCCCTCCTGAGGATACAGCAGCAGGTTTGCTGTCCTGCTTTTACACACCTCAAGCCAAACATTAGGAGTGTCCATGAATATGCAGTGGCAAGCATTTTCCACCGTTATATTCCCGAGTCTTAGTCATAGCATCTCTCTTTCCTATTGCCTTGAATTTGAATCACCCATATTACCACAGGATCACGCAGCAACCAGTGCCCAGTTTAAGTAAAGAGGACATTTAAATGTTTACATTTTTTACTGTATACATTTCAAAATCCTTGCTCTTTTCTAACTCCATGTGGTGAGAGAGAAAAGTTATATGAGTTATAAGAAAGGAATTTAAATGAATTTAAATTTAAGCTGCTGATCATTAGAATAGAGAAAGGTGAGGACATGGTAAATGTTAACTGTGTGTGTGTGTGTGTGTGTGTGTGTGTGTGTGGTTCATGATATTTGTTATTTAAGTGAACATGATGCTACACTGTTGTGTATATGGTTCATATAAAAGTAGGCTGGTCTTTATGTATATATGTTTGTTTATTATTAAAATAGTACAAGACTGAAAGACAAAAATAAAATTTTTTCTGCTAATTATTATTATTATTATTATTATTATTATTATTATTATTATTATTATTATTATTATTATTATTGTTGTTGTTGTTTCAAACATTTAATATCAGTATTTAGAAACATATCTATTATTATTATTATTATTATTATTATTATTATTATTGTTGTTGTTGTTGTTGTTGTTTTTGTTGTCATTATTGTTAATGATAATTAAAAAAAGCAATTTGATGACTGAAGTAAACTGAAGTTTACTGTCAAAGATAAAAAAAACTGTAGTATTTACAAATGTATTATTACTATTATTATTATTATTATTATTATTAGTAGTAGTAGTAGTAGTAGTAGTAGTAGTAGTAGTAGTAGTAGTAGTAGCACTGTTGTTGTTGTTAAATTTAAATTAAGAAAAGTTTGACGAATTAAGTAATCTGACCAAATTTCAATCATTTAGTGTTTTTTTATTTTAAAACTTTAAAAATAGTTGTTGTTGATTAAAAAAGCAGTTTAACGACTGAAGTAAACATTAAATTTCAAACATTTAGTGTATTTTTTTTTTTTACATTTTTATTTACAAATTATTATTATTTATTTATTATTATTATTATTATTATTATTATTATTATTATTATTATTATTATTATTATACATTATATATATTTTTTTAAATTCTGTATTTACAAATGTGGGCTGCACGGTGGCTTAGTGGTTAGCACGTTTGCCTCACACCTCTCGGATTGGGGGTTCGATTCCTGCCTCCGCCGTGTGTGTGTGGAGTTTGCATGTTCTCCCCGTGCCTTGGGGGTTTTCTCCGGGTACTCCGGTTTCCTCCTCTGGTCCAAAGACATGCGTTGTAGGTTGATTGGCATCTCTAAATTGTGTGAATGTGTGTGTGTGTGTGTGCCCTGCAATGGGATGTCCAGGGTGTATCCTGCCTTGATGCCCAATGAGATAGTCACAGGCTCCCCGTGACCCGAGAATAGATTGGATAAGCGGTACACAATGAATGAATGTATTTACAAATGTACTAATTTATATTATTATTATTATTATATATTACAATTAAAAAAAACTTTCAGTATTTACAAATGTATTTATTATTATTAGTAGTAGTAGTATTGTTGTTGCTGTTGTAACATAACATTTAAATAGTTTAATGACTGAAGTAAAGATTTACTTTTTAAATTATTATTATTATTATTATTATTATTATTATTATTATTATTATTATTATTATTATTATTTTATAGCAATTTGTCAACACTGAAAACAGAAACTGTCAAAAAAATGAATTAATAAATGTTAATCAGCAATACAAATGATCACGGGCGTTAGACAGCGAGAGCTGGGGACATTAGTGCAGCATGTTGCTCTGTGTGCTGAGACTTTGCCTCGTCTGTGTGTACAGCAAATTTTTTAAACAGATTTCATGAAGATTGTATTAGAAATCATTAACATTTCCATCAAATTACAGAACCGGAGCTCAGCTCGACTCCTGTGTGCTTCTGCCCAATTTAGCTGCAGTTAATGACTCCATACTGGCTGTTTAGGACATGCAGCGCACACGGCAGCACAGCATGCAGAACCCGAGAGGAAGCAAACACAGTGACAGCAAACAGCTGGGATTTTAACACATGCATGCTTCACTGGGTGGACTTACACTGGAATAGACTGACACACACACACACACACATACACACACTCTTACACTACTTAAGATAGAGGTGTGTATAAGTTCTCTTATGCTACCAGCTCCATTGCTCTAAAGTTTTTAACATGCTTGCTCATTGAAACCGCTTCTCACAAACTCCAGCACACACACACACACACACACACACACACACAATTTCTCCTTCAATGTCACTGATAAAAGTGACTGGAATGCTCTGCCTTTGAGGTCACCACCTTTAAAATGTCCACACACAGGCACCACACACACACACACACACACACACACACACACACACACACACACACACACACAAAAAAACAAAGACATCAGTGTGAGAGGAATACAAATGGTTGTCCCTGAAACTAAAAGCCCTGACGGCTGTCGAATTGCCCCTCCCTCTCGCACTGTTTGTGTTCTCTGTGTGTGTGTGTGTGTGTGTGTGTGTGTGTATACTGCCAAGGACAGCCAAAGACATTGCCTTGGTGAGAAGTGGCTGATTTCCACACCTTGGAACAAGATGATGGAGGATTGAGAGATTGCAGGCTACAGAGAAAGAGAGAGAGAGAGAGAGAGAGAGAGAGAGAGAGAGAGAGAGAAGAAGAGAGAGAGAGAGGGGAGAGAGAGAGAGAGAGATGAGGAGAATGGAGAGAGAGAGGAGGAAGAGGGGGAGAGAGAGAGAGAGAGAGAGAGAGAGAGAGATGAGGAAGATGGAGAGAGAGAGAGATGAGGAAGACGGAGAGAGAGAGATGAGGAAGAGGGACAGAGAGAGAGAGAGAGAGAGAGAGAGAGAGAGAGAGAGAGAGAGAGAGAGAGAAGGGAGAGAGAGAGAGAGCGAGAGAGAGAGAGCGAGAGAGAGAGAGATGAGGAAAAGGGAGAGAGAGAAAGAGAGAGAGAGAGATGATGGAATGGATAAAGAGTGATTGAAATGTAAGTGTCTGTCAGATTGATTGGCTGCTGGACCTGGAGGGGGGACTGCTGTCAGATGGTAACACACACATGCACCCACCCACACACACACACACACACACACACACACACACACACACACACACACACACACACACACACACACACACACAGTGCCAGCAGGATATGCCTGTCATAAACAAGCGAGAGGGGACAGAACTGCTGGTTTACTTAGCAGTGACACTGGGTCTGACTGAGATGAAAACTATGCATGGAATTTGAAGGGAAAGTCAGTGTGTGTGAACAGGACTTGTGCATACATGAATATACTGTGTGTGTGTGGGTGTGTGTGTGTGTGTGGGGGGGTGCATTTGTGTGGGTGTGTGTGTGTGTGTGTGAGGGAGAGAGGATTATGAAGTCATAGCTAGGCAGCTGGAGGGGCTATAACACCGTGATTAAACAGCGGAATGGAATGCCAGCCACAATGCATACAGAGCAGCAGGGCACAAAATGTGTGTGTGTGTTTGTGTGTGTGTGTCTGTGTGTGTGTGTGTGTGTGTGTGTGTGTGTGTAAAAGACACAGAGAGAAAGAACTGAGAAGCCCTTCTGTTTCCCCAATCACACGTGTAATCAGGAATTTCTCTGTATGCAGCTAAGTACAGCTGACAGAGTCGTCTCCATTAGAAAAGCCCTTCGCTTTTCACTTTCCAGTAAAGTTACACAAGCAGAAACTCCAACCACGCTGCATGTCTATGGGTTTGTGAGATCAAACAGTTTGCAGGTCGATGCAGGAGATTTCTAATCCATAACATACAGGAAGGTGGAAAATCCTCAACCACGGGGTGACATGATGTGACCTCGACCATCGAACATAGTTACTGTCACTATTCAACTCAATTATTATGCAATCACACCAAAAAATTACAAAAAAAACCCATTAACTTAACTAGAGATAATTCATTTATTAAATTTGAGTAGCTAGCTACTAAAAATGTAATAAGATTTTATTAACAAACAAATTTACGAAGCTTAACTAATTTAACAAGTTGATTTACCAAATGAATTAGCTAACTAACTTGCAGAACTTAACTAATACATTTAACAAGCTAGTCTACAAAATTATCTAGCTAAATAATTTAACAAACTAATTTACCAAACATCACAAATTTTAAAAGCTAATGTACAAAATGTACCAAATTTAAAAATCTAATTTACAAAGCATAATAAAAAAAAAAAAAAAAAACTAATTTACAAAATTGAGCAAATTTAAAATATTAATTTACAAAATGTAACAAATTAAAAAACAATTTTCAAAACATAACAAATTTAAAAAGTTAATTTATAAAACATAACAAATAAAAAAAACTAATTTAAAAAATGTAACAAATTTAAAAACCTGCTTTATAAAACATAAATTTAAAAAGTTAATTTACAGAATGAACTAGCTAATTAACTTACAGAACTTAACTAATACATTTAACAAGCTAGTCTACAAACCCGATTCCAAAAAAGTTGGGACACTGTACAAATTGTGAATAAAAAAGGAATGCAATAATTTACAAATCTCATAAACTTATATTTTATTCACAATAGAATATAGATAACATATCAAATGTTGAAAGTGAGACATTTTGAAATGTCATGCCAAACATTGGCTCATTTTGGATTTCATGAGAGCTACACATTCCAAAAAAGTTGGGACAGGTAGCAATAAGAGGCCGGAAAAGTTAAATGTACATATAAGGAACAGCTGGAGGACCAATTGCAACTTATTAGGTCAATTGGCAACATGATTGGGTATAAAAAGAGCCTCTCAGAGTGGCAGTGTCTCTCAGAAGTCAAGATGGACAGAGGATCACCAATTCCCCCAATGCTGTGGTGAGAAATAGTGGAGCAATATCAGAAAGGAGTTTCTCAGAGAAAAATTGCAAAGAGTTTGAAGTTATCATCATCTACAGTGCATAATATCATCCAAAGATTCAGAGAATCTGGAACAATCTCTGTGCGTAAGGGTCAAGGCCGGAAAACCATACTGGATGCCCGTGATCTTCGGGCCCTTAGACGGCACTGCATCACATACAGGAATGCTACTGTAATGGAAATCACAACATGGGCTCAGGAATACTTCCAGAAAACACTGGTGAACACAATCCACCGTGCCATTCGCTGTTGCTAAAACTTCATAAAACTTCCTCATCATAAAGAGGAAGATGCGACAAAGAAGACCTAAGACAGTTGAGCAACTAGAAGCCTGTATTAGACAAGAATGGGACAACATTCCTATTCCTAAACTTGAGCAACTTGTCTCCTCAGTCCCCAGACGTTTGCAGACTGTTATAAAAAGAAGAGGGGATGCCACACAGTGGTAAACATGGCCTTGTCCCAACTTTTTTGAGATGTGTTGATGCCATGAAATTTAAAATCAACTTATTTTTCCCTTAAAATGATCCATTTTCTCAGTTTAAACATTTGATATGTCATCTATGTTGTATTCTGAATAAAATATTGAAATTTGAAACTTCCACATCATTGCATTCTGTTTTTATTCACAATTTGTACAGTGTCCCAACTTTTTTGGAATCGGGTTTGTACAAAAATTAACTAGGTAAATAATTTAACAGACTAACTTCATTCATTGATTGTCTACCGCTTATCCGAACTATTCTCGGGTCACGGGGAGCCTGTGCCTATCTCAGGAGTCATTGGGCATCAAGGCAGGATACACCCTGGACGGAGTGCCAACCGCAGGGCACACATAAACACACTCTCATTCACTCACACACTACGGACAATTTAGAGATGCCAATCAACCTACCATGCATGTCTTTGGATTGGGGGAGGAAACCAGAGTACCTGGAGGAAACCCCCGAGGCACAGGGAGAACATATACACACACACACACACACACACACACACACACACACACACACACACGGCGGAGGCGGGAATCGCCTGCAGGTGTGAGGCAAACGTGCTAACCACTAAGCCAACAGACCCCCCAACAGACCCCCCAACAGACCCTCCAACAGACCCCCCCCAACAGACCCCCCAACAGACCCCCCCAACAGAACCCCCCAACAGACTAACTTGCTAAACCTAAATAATGTAACAAAATAATTTATAAAACATAACAAATTTATAGGAGCTAATTCATAAAACATAACAAATTTTAAAAAGGGTTCTATTTTGCACTGGTTGTTTAGCCCCACCCACTAAAGAGACTTATGTAGAGATGGAAAATTGCTGGTTGCTTGGTTATGGACTTTGTCACTGAAAGATGGAGGGAAACAGAAGGGAATTTAGAAATTATGTAGTTCCTGAAGATTCAGATGTGAATTTTCTCCAAAACTTTATTATTTTATTACTCGATTTATTTACTCATTACTCATGTAGAACGACTTGTAAGTGAGGAAGAATCCAATTCCAGCATGTAGCAGAGTGGTTCAGGGTGAAGGGCATTGCTCTGGGGTTTTCAACTCTGGCTCTTTGACACAGCAGGGATTTCAGCTCCCAACCTTCCAGCCACTAGGGCAGGACCTTCACCTCCATTTGTGTTACACGCTGTATATAATTTTGGAGAATTTCCCCTTCCACACGAGTATTCCCAGCTCTACACGCTATTTGCCCATTATAATTCAGAGCTGTGCCTTCAGTCATTCATATTCTCACTCTCTCTCTCTCTCTCTCCCCTCTCTCTCTCTCTCTCTCTCTCTCTCTCTCTCTCTCTCTCTCTCTCTCTCTCTCTCTCTCTCTCTCTCTCTCTCGCATCTTTTTTAGTTGCCGGAGGCACACACAGGTAAGCGGGAGCATTAAGTAGGTCAACAGCACAATCAATGAGGTGAGACAGCACCTCAGGCCTGGTGGTCGGGTCCAGCACTCTAAATTCTCCTAACTATGTTTTTCTCCTCAAGAGAAAGAGAAAGACAGAGCGAGAGAGAGAGAGAGAGAGAGAGAGAGAGAGAGAGAGAGAGAGAGAGAGAGAGAGAATGAGAATCCCAACCTTCCCAACCTGATGTAAGTCATCATATACTGGCGCTGTCGTTTCTCCCTCCTCAGAGACAAGGCAAAGTCACGCTGTAACACTTTCAGAATCAATTTAGAGTTTGGGGCTGCCTGCTCTCTCCTTGTTGTTAATCCCAAAGTGACTTTTAAGATTAGACTGCGAGGAGAGTAATCGATTTTATACGCCTGGGCTGGAGGATGGGCTCCGAGAGTTACGAGAGCACAGGCTTCTCTGGGGATCGAAAGAGAGATGGGATGAGGAGGGATGGTAAGTGAAGTGGTTTTGCCCAAAAAACTGAAATACAAGGTGGATTGCTGTAGTATCCAACTGAAATCCATCAACGGTTTTGATCTTTATTAAAAATGACACCTAACACATTCATCCGAGCATGTTTATCGCTATGCTAATAAGCTAATGCTCATCAATAATCAAAATTGACATACGGAATTAAAAAACAAAACAGAAAGACGCGCGTATTCATGGAGACGTGTGTAGAGAGACAATAGGGATACATTATCAAAGCTGAGCAGCAGAAACAAAGCCAAGGGCATTTATCGATCGGCCAGTAGAGAAGCTTTATTACCGCAGATGGTGTGTGAGAGAAAGAGGGAGAGAAATGCTGTAATGTATTCGTTGGCAGGTGTGATGCCTGACTGATACTGTGCATTCCTCACCGCTGTAATTTGGACCCTGTTAACATTAACGCCTGTCCAAACAGTCATGACATCAGGGTTTTTAATGTGACATAAAAGCCTACTCAAGGCAGAGATCAGCCAACTCGCATGATGCCATTAGAACCTGGAGTGGATGAAATGGCCATATTCCAGTACTACATTATCATTCCCTTAATTTCCTTTTACTTGTAATAATCAGATAATGTTTACTGGAATAAAGCATTTCTGTCCCAGAACAATTTTTCTGCTTCCCGGCACATCTCTATCAGTGCCAGCTAGGGGTGTGTGTTAAAATCGCTCATCCACCCATGCCCTTGCCTTCCACTGCAGAAATTCTGATATTCTCCTATATATTTACTGCTCCAATTCTCCATCATTTCTGGTGAGCTTTGTTATTCTATTTCCTAAAATATGCAACATTTAAGCAATTAATTAACCCAAGGCTGTAGCAAGATCCTGAAAATAAATGAATAAGTAACTAAATACCATGATGACTTTTAGCGGTTAGCATGTTGACCTTGCACCACCAGGGTTGGGGGTTTGATGAGTTTGCATGTTCTCCCCATACTTCAGGGGCTTCCTCTGAGTACTCCGGTTTCCTCCATATGTCCAAAGTGTTATAGGCTGATTAGCATCTCTAAATGGTCTGTAGTGAGCTAATTTGTGAGCAGCTCAGGAGCTCCTGGTTGTATATGACTGGACATTATTCATAATCACACCCTCTGGTGTTATATGGTAATTCACGCTCTCTGTCACTCAGATGAGTCTGGTTCCTCTCAAGGTTTCTTCCTCTTTTTTAGGCTTGCTAATTAGGAATAAGGGATTAATACAATTAATTTTAAATATAAGTCTAATATTAATCTGGAACTTTTTGTCTAATATTAATCATCTTTTTTTTTGTACTATATTTCTAATGTTCCGCAAAGCTGCTTTGAGACAATGTCCACTGTTAAAAGTACTGTACAAATACAATTGAATTAAATGGAATTGTAGTGTGTGAGAAAATGTGTGCAGTTGTGCTCTGTTATGGGTTGGTCCCTCATCCAGGGTGTCTCCTACCTTGTGCTCTGAATCCCTTGGTATAGGCTGAAGGTGATCCTGCGATGATCCTGTGTAGGATAAATGGGACGTAAATGAATAAGATCGTGATGACTATAATGTGGAAGCATTCCATACTTTTCCGCAGCATAAGTGCCAGGATGATGAAAATAGCTGATGCTGTAAACAGTTACGGATTATGACAGGATTGGTTTTTAAAGTTATTGCTGCCTAAAGCTGATGGAATACAAAATCTCATTGTGTTTAGCCCATGTCTATATGAACTCAGTCATTTAGTAGAATAGGTAATAAAAGTATAAACTTAAAGCAGTAGTTAGTTTGTTGTTGCTGTCCTTCAGCTGCGCCCTGTTCAGGGTCACAACAGCATATGATCCGATCCACATATTTGATTTTGGCACAGCATTTATGCTGGATGCCCTTCCTGACGCAACCCTCTCACTTTAATCCGGGCTTGGGCCCTGCACTGAAAGTTAACCGCTCAGTGGCTGGGTTGCTTGGGCCCGGGCCATGGCAGAAAGAAAGCAGTGATATTAGATTAGATTATATTCAACTTTATTGTCATTGCACATTTGTACAAAGCAACGAAATGTTAGCATCTAACCAGAAGTGTTGAAGTATAAACATATGCAGATATACAGACTAAATATATTCATTCATTCATTGTCTACCGCTTATCCGATCTATTCTCGGGTCACGGGGAGCCTGTGCCTATCTCAGGCGTCATTGGGCATCAAGGCAGGATACACCCTGGACAGAATGCCAACCCATCGCAGGGCACACACACACTCTCATTCACTCACGCAATCACACAATACGGACAATTTAGAGATGCCAATCAACCTACCATGCATGTCTTGTATATATATATATATATTCACAATATTCACTATATTGCCAAAGGTTTTGGGACAGTCCTCCAAATCATTGAATTGATGTCTTGTATTTCAAGGGTTTGGCTTAGCCCCTTAGTTCCAGTGAAAGCCTTTCCTGTTCCATCGCTCATCCATGTCTTTATGGACCTTGCTTTGTGCACTGGTGTGCAGTCATGTTGGAACAGGAAGGGGTCATCCCCAAACTGTTCCCACGAAGTTGGGAGCATGAAATTGTCCAAAATGTCTTGGTATGCTGAAGCATTAAGAGTTCCTTTAACTGGAACTAAGAGGCCAAGCCCAACAGCAACCCCTGAAAAACAACACCTGAATTCAATGATTTGGATGGGTGTCCCAAAACCTTTGGCAATATAGAGTATATGAACATACATATATATATATATATATATATATATATGAATATTGCCCAGTTGTTAGTGGTATCACTGCTACCTATTAAATTCAAACAGTTTTTAATGATCAGGTTTAATAAGGTTACACACACTCCAGTAAAAGTCATATTTTATTTTCTTACCATTTATAATACATATTTTTAAGCCGTAAAGGACTATTTGTTTGTGGGTAATTAGCCGTAGAGTTTTTACTTCAAAAATAGATGCCGCTTTACCTTTGCTAATGTTACTCATGTTTATTACATTTGCATGTGTTTTACATTTGGGCTTGATGTGTTAATTATATTTATATTATATTACATTTTGTTTCACTTGGATAGTTGACCAAAATAATGCTGCTTTAGAACCAAGAACTCAAGCAACATGGGTTATATTCCTGACTGGCTTCAAAAATAAGTGTGTAAGGATTTGAAGAGGAAACAAAATAAATATTGCAACTTTGGAGCAGAGGGAAATCGCACTGATCAGATTTGAGACGTGTCAATATTTCCCTTTGCCTGTGTAAAAAAAAGGGGTATGTTTGAGGTATATTTTGCACCCTGCTATGCCCTTGAGGCGCGTTTGTCAGACGCTGTGTAGAAATGTATTTAATTCACTCAAGCACACATACGCTGGTTTCACTGGCCCTGATGTAAAGTGACATGTGAAATATAGCTAATTGAAAGGCGGTATGCCATCTAATCCCACCCGACAGCAAATCTGCTCTTAGCACGCTGTTAACTCCAGCCTGCAGCATGACTTACAGCCAAAATATTTCCTCCCAACAAAGCTGAAGGTGCTTGAGGATCGATCGCCTTCCACTTCCACTTGATTTTGAGAGGAGATATAGTTTTTCTGCAGGTCTAATGTAAGCAGAAAGCACTTACATATTAAGGAAATGACAGTGGTTCCCAGAGGTTTTCATAGATCTGTTTTCTAGCATTTCACGGTGCACAAATGATGGATTGGAGATATAATGGAGACTAGAAATACAGATAGGAAAAAACAGTGAACTGGTTCAAAATATAAAACTAAGCATATTATTAGCAATATTTCTGAAAATCTTGTTTGTTAAAGTTGTGAGAACACTGTTGCTAGGTAACAGGGAAAAACATAAACATTAGGCATGCAAGCTAGCTAAAGGCTAGAGTCTCGCAGGTAGCTGTTAAATATTAATAAACTATTAAATCAAATCAACTATAGGACATATCAATATTTCACTCAGATCTGTTGATAAACTTGGCTAAAATGAGACGGCTTTTTTTGCTTAGGACCAGCTGCTAAAGTCCATGGTTTTACATAGAGCATTGCATCATAACCTGTGAATGTATATTAGAACATTTTAAAAAGTGTGAAGCCTCCTCATTTTTTCTGTCAATAGTAAAATCCTGCAAAATTAAGTGCGCTTGAGAGGGAATCCGAGGAAAAGCGAAACAGATGGACAGACAGACAGAGAGACAGACAGACAGACAGTGCAGAACAGATCGCCTGGCAAAGTGCTTGGGGAGAACATGGGGAGAGAAACTGGGAGGGGGAAAATCAGAGAAATTGAGGCTATTTGAGGATCCATTGTGAGGAAGGGAAGAGAGAAGGTGCCTTCATATCTAGTAATGAAGGGCCAAGGGAACAAAAAATGAGAGGTAAGGGGTGGAGAAGGTGAGAAAGAGCCCTAATTTGTCTTAATGAAGTCCACTTTTGCTGACAGGGGCACCTTGCAATGGAAAAATGAAACAGAAGAAGGGAAAAATGTGTGTGTGTGTGTGTGTGTGTGTGTGTGTGTGTGTGTGAGTGAGTGAGAGAGAGAGAGAGAGAGAGAGAGAGAGGGAGAGAGAGAGAGAGAGAGAGAGAGAGAGAGAGCGAGAAGAGAAAGTGGACACAAACACCTGCACAGCTTTGGTTACTACAATAATAGCACAATCCTGTGAGTCTGGAAAATGACTTTACCACATGGAATATTTTAGCCAGAGGCTACATGCTTATCCCGTCTATCCCCGTTAGCTTTGAGTTTAGTCATTCTATGATTCAGAAGACTTTTTTTGTCTTCTTCTAAAAGAAATAGCTCAGCAAAAAATCTAACTCTTTACACAGCTTCTCTGTCCAGTGTTTGCTTCTTTACTTCTTAAGTAAAGCGTCAAGGCTAAAACAGGAATCTTGATTCGCACAAAAGCTTTTGTGCAAATATCTGCCTCAAATCACATCCAGTATTTCAGTAATCTCTTGCAGAATTGCTGTGGGTCACAGTATGATTTCTTGTAATGTAAACAGAGTCTCAGAGTGAAGCTGGATGCTTATGGAGGCAGCCATCTTGAACAAGCAGAAGCACAGTTTTTTTTCGCTTAGCATAAAATGACAAGAGATCGGTGTTAAATAAAAATATTAAAATTACAAACAGTTGATGGAATTAATAATAATCTGGAAGTGATATGGTTGCTTTACAGTTTTGTTTGACTCCAATTGAGCATAATATTTAAATAAAACATTTCTGCTATGGTTTACTTATAGTACATGCTAGATTCATCATCCTTTTGACTCAAGTTCAAAACTAATAAAGCAAATTTGTCTTGCTCTGAAGGTCTACTGTGAAGGCTAAAGGCTAAGAGCAGGACTAATAAATAAGACTCCAGGGGCCTGTTTTCTGTATGTCAATTACTGAGTTAGCTGGCTTGCATTGTTGATGATTTGACATAATCCTAGATTTGTCCATTGCCTGAAACTGTTGCTGGAACACCGGTCTGCCACATTAAACCAAACTGTGTGTGTATTAATATTTTGTTTTTGAAGACAAAAAACATCAGTAACATCAGTAGCTTCAAGCTTCTGTACCATTAGCAAATCTCTGATTCGTGGTTTTGACTCTTTATATACAAGTAACTACCCTTTCCAGGTAAACTGGTTGTGTGCAGTTATCTAAAACAACTTTTACATTAGAAGAATTACATTATGACATTTAGAACTACCATCATTTGTTGTGCGATGTATGAGGAATGGCATGAGTACAGCTGATAAGTCGACTTTCCAGCAACTTCAACAAACCAATAAAGTTTAGCTAACTTGCATAGAAGCGAATTATACCCTAGCCCTACTGAGCACAATGAACAAACATTAGTCAAACTTTCTTACACTAATGACATTAAAGTGGACTTTCATTCATTCATTGTCTACTGCTTATCCAATCTATACTCGGATCATGGGGAGCCTGTGCCTATCTCAGGCGTCATTGGGCATCAAGGCAGGATACACCCTGGACGGAGTGCCAACCCATCACAGGGCACACACACTCTCATTCACACACTACGGACAATTTAGAGATGCCAATCAACCTACAATGCATGTCTTTGGACCGGGGGAGGAAACCCCCAAGGCACGGGGAGAACATACAAACACCACACACGGCAGAGGTGGGAATCGAACCCCCAACCCTGGAGGTGTGAGGCAAACGTGCTAACCACCAAGCCACCATGCCCCCCTAAAGTGGATTTTAATAAAGTTAACTAATGATACTGAATTTTTAAGGTTTTTGCTAGCTAGTTATGTATGGTATCTTGCTAGAGTATTTTGCTCCACCATATATTTCCATGTGGTTGAACCTGGCCATCCCATTATAAAAGGCCTGGCTACAAACCTCAGACCTCATACAAGCCTCATATCAGTAAAGATGTGCATGTTTGTACACATTCTGAGCACCTGTTGAATATATTGCTGGATGTTGAATGTTCCCCAACTGCATTCCACATGCCTTGATGGTTTTGTATTACTGGTTTACCTTGCTGTTTCATTTCGCTTGATCTTTCAGCAAGATTAATCATTCCCACAAGTATTAGTGTCCAAAAGTAGATCACGTTACTTGAAAATCAATAAGCTCCTGGTTAAAATATTCAGCACGGTTGAGCCTGTTTGAGGACTGTTCTTCTATTTCCTTCTTTCTCTTGCCTTTGTCTTTATTTGTACCTCATGTGTCATGTCATATTTTGTATTTCTTTTTACACTGACACCTAATTTCCACATACATATGAATTGTATGCCTCCAAATGGACTTGTCAGAAGACATCCAGGGAACAATGAGATCCGTGTGCCTTCAGATCATCAATCAGGAATTTCATTCTCTTTCGCAAATGGAGTCCTTCTGACCTTCTCCTTAGCCGAGGATGGCTGATAGAGCATCGTTCCTGCTCTTGAAGTGATCCTATTAAGTATAGACCCCCCCTCCACACTCTTTACAATAGGGTTCATCAGGAAGAAGTACAGGAGCTATCTATCTCTCCGCAGGAGGGGACACTGCAGGCTATTTCTCTCTTTCTGTCTCTGCAGGGTATATATCTTCAGTATGCTGGATGGCATGTGTATGCTCCAGTGGCTGCCCAAGGAAAGACAAAGGTGAGGGAGGTGGAAGAGTCAAGCTGTGCTGGGGCATGTTAGCGGATTTGACTTGACGGTATGGGTAGAGTGTAACTGGTGCTAATTTGGTGCTGATTCAAGACAACTGATTTGCAAAGAGTGCTGTAGGTTTAATCACGGTCTGTTCAGTGTAGTTTATTGGACAGTCACGTGTATCCAGGATACATATATATTAGGAATAAAAGTGAAAACTAATACATTATGTGACACTACAGGACATATGGGTTTGGACTGGGAGGTGTTTACTGTCATGTGGGCATGAGCAGGAAAAGGATTGATGGCAGGGAAGGGAGTGATGACAAAGTTCCCGAGACAAACTAAGACCATGTTCATGATCATAGAAATGTGTCGGTTCTTACTGTCGCTTGCCAATGCCACGGTAGTTTAAATTAGTAATTTATAGTAAAGAGGAATAGAAAAAGAACAGGGGTGTATAGGGCCAGGTCAGTGCAGGTTTTCATTCCAAATAAGCAGAAACCACACCAGAGTCTACTGAAAGCCAAGATCAAGTGATTGAACAGGTGGAATCAGGTGTGGCCCTTGCTTGATTAGAATGCACAAGAACAAGAATTTGTCACAACGAAATTTCTTTTCTTTGTATATCCCAGCTCAGGAGGTTGGGGTCAGAGAACAGGGTCAGCCATGACACAGCACCCCTGGAGTAGAGAGAGTTAAGGGCCTTGCTTGAGGGCCCAACACTGGCAGTTTGAACTTTCCGACTATTTTATATTTTTACAGCATTTGGAAGACACCTTGTCTAGAGTGACCTACATTTTACTTAACTGAGCAATCTTAGAGGTTAAGGTATGGACTACTGATCAGAAGGTCATGAGTTTGAATCTTCCAGTTTAGACTAACCCATTTCACTATCAAACACAAATTTAAATATTTGATGCAGTTAGAGTCAAATTGTGCTTCATATTGCATTGCATTACACCTCTAATACATAAACTACATGGCCAAAGGTTTATGGACACCTGACCATCACACCCATATGTGGTTCTTCCCCAAACTCTTGCCTGTATACTGTATACTTACCACAACTGTATTACTTACCTGGCAGGGGCAATATGATCAAGGAGGTGGTTTGCTCAAAGCAAGCCGTTGCACTCTGTGCTGTGCTGACTGCATTCACGCTCACTCCCTTCTCATTGGGGGCAGTGGTAGCTCAAGTGGTTAAGGTACTGGGTTGTTGCCCAGAGGATCGGAGATTCAAGCCACAGCACTGCCAAGCTGCCACCAGCAAGGCCCGTCCTGCTCCAGGGGTGCTGCATCATGGCTGACCCTGTGCTCTGAACCCAAAGAAAAGAATTTCAATGTGCAATAATGTATATGTGACAAATAAAGACAACTTAACTTACCTTGGATGTCTTTATATGCTGTAGCATATATGTAGCAACTTCCCTTTACTGGAACTCAGGGGCCCAAACCTGTTCCAGCATGACAACGTCCCTGTGCACAAACACCTATGCGATGAACTGGAATGCCGACTGCTCCCCAGGACTCCTTTTACGACATCGATGCCTATCATCACTACTGGTCTTGGGGCTGAACAGACTAATCCCCACACCTATGCTTGAAACTCTCGTGGAAAGCCTTTTCAGAAGAATTATGATGACAGGAAAGTGGGAACAAAATATGTGAGTCTACAAACATTTGACCATGTAATATATATTTGTACACTGTGACACCAGATGTTCTCAGCTATGCAGACTGCTCCTAATCCTGTATTTACAAGTTTTGTCACATCATAAAGCAGAGAGGCTCAGTAATCTGTGTATAAACTGGTGGCAGGCAGTAATATATTGTGATCTGCACAAAGTACACTTTTGTAATCATAAAAGAAAGCAGCTTGCAAGAAAAAAGAGCATGGATAATTGATCAATTAGACCACACACTGTCCTAAAGAAAATGAGCGAGATAAAAAGAAGGCATCTGATAATACAAAGCAGCATGCTACAAATTTCCATTCTCTGCTATCTTTTTTCCCTGAAGCTTCTTCTTTTGCCTGAAGCCAATGTGAAAAATGCTCTGCGAGTATTTATGTGCGAACCTTGCTAAAAAGTTAAAACCCTTTATCGTGCAAGCACATCTGTGCTACAGATTGAAATTCAGTAAGTGGGTGTAGGGTTGCGTTGAAGGAATGTGTGTGAGAGTGGTGCTTGATTGGGCTTAAGTGATCAGCACTGTGCCGTTTCCACCTACAACCCTCTGTGCTAAAATGAAAAAAAAAAAAAATTAACATCAAGCATGAACAAGCAGATGTCAAAGAGAAGCCCTTAAGGGCAGGAGGTATTAATGTAGCTTGCTTTCACAGAGGCATGTCAATGGAGAAACACCAGAAGCTTCAATGCACTGCTGACAGAATTAGCAAACACGGCATCAACTTTATGTTATGGATCAGAAGGTAGTGAGTGGGTGTAGGGTTATATAAGAGAATGGTTAGAAAAGTGTCTTTTACTGGGTTATAAAAAAATAATTTTGTCATTTTCAACCACTTGAGTCAATATTTATTGTCATCCAATTCGTGTATAGCGTTGAATGAAATAGTGTAGCTTCTGAACCACAGTGCAAACAGTGTTTCTATATCCTCTAGGGTTCTGTACAGTGTTTTTTATTTATCTGTCTTCCCTGTCTTGCATTATTTGCTAGAGATCACAGATACATTCTATATAAACAAGATAAGACAGAAACCTTAATATATGTAGAGATAGAAGCCTTTATTATCACCACACATACACTATATTGCTAAAGGTATTGGAATCCCCCTCCAATTCATTGAATTCAGGTGTTGTTTTTGAGGGGTTTGGCGATGACCCCTTCCTGTTCCAACATGACTGCACACCAGTGCACAAAGCAAGGTCCATAAAGACATGGATGAGTGAGTTTGGTGTGGAGGAACTTGACTGGCCTGCACAGAGTCCTGACCTCAACCTGACAGAACACCTTTGGGATGAATTAGAGCGAAGACTGTGAGCCAGGACTTCTCGTCCAACATCAGTGCCTGACCTCACAAATACACTTTTATAGGAATGGTCAAAAATTCCCATAAACACACTCCTAAACCTTGTGGAAAGCCTTCCCAGAAGAGTTGAAGCTGTTACAGCTGCAAAGGGCGGGTCAACTCCATATTACATTCATGTGCATGTAAAGACAGATGTCCCAAAACCTTTGGCCACATAGTGTACATTACAGCACAGTGGAATTCTTTTATTCACATATCCCAGCTGAGGAAGTTGAGGTCAGAGCACAGGCCATTGCAAACCATAGCAAATCTTAACAGAGAGGGTTAAGGGCCTGGCTCAGGAGTCCATCACTGGCAGCTTGACAGCACTGGTGCTTCAACCCCCACCTTCTGATCAACAACCCAGAGCCTTAATCACTTGAGCTACCACTGCCCCCAATAATATGGTAACGCTTCATGATTTTGTGTGTCATCTTCTCTGTATCGTTCCAGAATTAGTATATGTGCTACCGTAGCAAGCACGGAGCAAGATAACTGTATACATTAAAGTTTTACTCTTGCATCATTCACAGATCAGGTTCTATCATTAAAATCACAAATATTTAGTAAGTTGTGTGTAAATATATAAATGTGTGTAAATTCCAGCAAGATTTATGAAACCTTTGCTTCGTCTAAGGTTCCTCTTACTCACATGCACTCACATGTTAGGAAATAACGTGAGTATTTCTGAACAAATCGATTTTTGTAAATGAAAGAAATTCGGACAAATAAAAATTTTTACTGTGGAACTGCCATTCTCCTTGGATTTGTAAAAAAAATTGGGGGGTTATAATTACTTTATAAGATTAAAAACACCACTAACAAAACAGTTGTTTTGCATAATGCATAGTAAAAAAAAAAAGAAGAGAAAAAATAGAAAGAATAGATAAAAAAAATAAAAAATAAAGTGAATTAAAATAAATGAATTAAAACGAAAAAAGAAAAAAAAAGGGGGAAAAAAAAGAAAATGTTATCCTTTTAAAACCTGCACTAAAACACATCTGAACAAGTAAAAAAAAAAATATAGAACATAGTCAAATGTATCTATTGTTCTTCTCATAAGATTATGCAAAAGAAATTACAAATATAACGAAGTTCTACTGTATTTCTACCAGTTGAATACGACAATTTTACAACTTAAAAAAAACTGATCATATCTCACAATGAGAAATACTACAGTATGTAAATTAATCAGAAGCCTGTCTTCTTTTCTCTTTTATCTTCTCATCTCTGACCTTCAGCAAGTGAAGCCTGGGATGTGAAAATGCCCCCCAGGGTGTCTTCCCCTATCTTGGCTTTAAAAAGGGATAATTTAATACTTAAACAAAATAAAAAATATCTCTCACCATCCAGACAGCTGTTAAGAGATTTGCATTTAAATCTAATGGGCTAAGTATTTATTGTCTCCTTGCTGTCTAACAAAATGACCCTGAGGTCAAGCTTAACTTCTAGTAATCGAAAAGTCATGTTAACTTTTAAGAAAATAACATAAAAACATGCATGTGGATGTGACGGCTCCTTATAACAGACCACACAGAGAGCTCTTTTATATTTCTGTACGAAAACCAACCTTATTAATCATCATTCAGGATAAATAATATAAACTTTCAGGACAAAATCTCATAGTTTTTAAAGTGCAGTGAATGTAATACAGTCAAAAATGTTGGCAGTGGGATCTGATGCCACAACCATCCATGGCCAGGAGTCTAAAAGAGGAAAGCTGGCTGTGCTTTTTAGGTGGGAGGGACAACATAATCTATCTGTGCTGTCAATCACACTGATACTAGCCAATCACGGATTTCTGTGAGCTCGAGTGATGTAAAAGAAGGCAGTTAGCACTTTCTGCTTCGAGTGTATTCAGCTGTACTGTATGCAGATGCTATTGCTTTACATCACATTATTAAGAATTACAAATAATGAATTTCATATTTAAAAAAGGGTGTTTTTCTTTCAGCAGTGTGTTGCATTCATGCCGTACTGAAATTCAGTCCAATCAGAGCCATACCTGGAAAAAGAGCCTGACTGCTTTTCCAGCATTTATTTTCATCCATTGTGTGTACCACTTATCCGACCTGTTCTCGGGTCAGGGGGAACCTGTGCCTATCTCAGGCGTCATTGGGCATCAAGGCAGGATACACCCTGGACGGAGTGCCAACCCATCACAGGGCACACACACACACTCTCATTCACTCACACACTAAGGACAATTTAAAGATGCCAATCAACCTACATTTGGACCAGGGGAGGAAACCCCTGAGGCACCAGGGAGAACATGCAAACTCCACACACACGGCAGAGGTGGAAATTGAACCTCCAACCCTGGAGTTGTGAGGCAAACATGCTAACCACCAAGCCACCGTGACAACTATTTTCACCCATGTAAAGGAGAAATCCTTTATAGGCTTAATAATTATAGATCAAGTGATAAATATATGTACACTATATTGCCAAAAGTTTTGGGACATCTGCCTTTACATGCACATGAATGTAATATGAAGTTGTCCCGCCCTTTGCAGCTATAACAGCTTCAACTCTTCTGGGAAGGATTTTCACAAGGTTTAGGAGTGTGTTTTAATTTTTGACCGTTCCTCTAGAAGTGCATTTGTGAGGTCAGGCACTGATGTTGGACAAGAAGGCCTGGCTTGCAGTCTCCGCTCTAATTCATCCCAAAGGTATTCTATCAGGTTGAAGTCAGGACTCTGTGCAGGCCAGTCAAGCCCCTCCACACCAAACTCACTCATCCATGTCTTTATGGACCTTGCTTTGTGCACTGGTGTGCAGTCATGTTGGAACAGGAAGGGGTCATCCCCAAACTGTTCCCACAACGTCGGGAGCATGAAATTGTCCAAAATGTCTTGGTGTGCTGAAGCATTAAGAATTCCTTTCACTGGAACTAAGAGGGTCAAGCCCAACCCCTGAAAAACAACACCTGAATTTAATGATTTGGAGGGGTGTCCCAAAACGTTTGCTAATACATGTAGTTTAATGATCTTAGAGAAGAAATATGGGAATTTCTTCATCTCATACTTTTTTTAGGGCCTAGGACTTAAATGGACAACAGTTGGTGGATACCCAATCATCACACATCAAGTTGTTGTGTGCTGTAGCAATAGTTGATGTGGAAGAACTTGAGTGTCCTGCACAGAGCCCTGACTCTGACTCAACCCCAGACCTCCTCATCATCCCAATATCAGTGTCTGATCTCACTAAGGCTCTCAATAAAGATTGGAGTAGCAAATGAGTGGTGACACTATATTAATACCCAGGGTTTTGAAATGGAATGTTCACCCAGCATATATGGGTGCAATGGTCAGGTATCCACAAATTACAATGCATATATATATTTGCGTTGAATTTTCTGAAATTAAATAAGAAGATATTGATCTTTGTTCATAATAAGCTTGTTATGTCATGGAAAGAACTAGCTAGGGGATCAGAATAGGAAAATAAGCAAATTGGGAGAAGGTCAAAGATGTTTTTAGATGCTACATTTGATAGGAAATGTGTATCCCAAAACCCAACAGCATTCTTCTATTTTGTATGCAAACATCTTCAGCTGTAACTTGTGTAAGTGTTACAGTTCAGATCTTACAGCAGCAGATGGACAGGTTTAAATAGAATCTGCCGTCAGCGAAAAAATTCATTGGCCGTGATGGATAGACCATAAACGTCCCCTGGGTTTTAATTTATTTCATAGTGTTTAATTTATCTCAGTCTTTACGAGCAGCTCACGGTGATTGGAATAATTAGCTGAGTGCTGGTTTACTCAGCTCAGGCTGATCCATGACACCTGCTGCCACATTACTTCCCTCAAGCACAGGTTTCAGGTGCTGTCTCTGAGCTGCCTTAGCATAAAAATCTTAGATTTGTAAGCAGTGACAGCATTTTGTTGTTATGAAGTGCAGTGGGAATAAGCAAGGAAACTATCAGTGGCACATTCTGCCTGAGAGCATGTGCATCTTTGCAAATAACTACGAACGTGATATGAGATTTTTGTACGTTTACAATGATATGCACGCACTTATGTGTTGCATTTACTCATTTCTACTTTGCATACCATTATATGAATTACTCATCCATTTGTACTGACTTTATTCATTCATGTGCCTTCTAAACCTCCTAATTTTTCCAGTAAGGGCAAGTGTGTTAGGACGTCTCACCCCTCCTCTCCATCACTCGCAGAATCCCTGGTGTAAACATGAGACACATTTGCCATGTGTGAAGACTCTTTCTCGCTTCCTGAGACTGATTTGGCGGATTTGTGTCTCCAAGCAAAGTGCAAGGAAAAGGACATGAAAAATAAAGAATGAGCGAGTGTGGAAATGCATGCGAACCCTGGACATGTCAGAGTGCCGCCCCCTGGTCTTGCTACAGTTCAGTAATTACCCACAATTCCCTGCAGGTTATGCTAATGACCATTGGACTATTAAGTAGGCTATCTATATGCACAGACTGTAATGGATTTGCTCATTATTTATTGTTAATGTGCAAATGCTCTCTCATGATGGGGGGGAAACAAGATGGAGCTGAGTCTTATATGACAAAGAATGTGCTTGTGTGTGTGTGTGTGTGTGTGTGTGTATGAGAGAGAGAGCGAGAGAGAGAGAGAGAGAGAGAGAGAGAGAGAGAGAGAGAGAGAGAGAGATATCACTGCTGGAGTGCACTGAATCATGGCTATCATATCTAACTTTACCACCGCTTGGATTTAATGAAACACAATACAATTAGAAGATGAAATGCAATTAGGTCAAATGCCATGACAGCAACAGAGCAAAAGACACTTGTTGGACATTAAATCAATTTTAATACAAAATTTATGTTACAGTGACGACGGCATTCAGACCCGGTATTCATACACATAACATTTACAAACATGCATTTAGCAGATTCCCTTATCCAGAGCAACTAACATTTATCTCATTTTGTACTTTTGAATACATTTGTATATATATAGATTATTTCATTTATATTTATGTTTCTTGCCATCTGAAGCAGTCTCTGGCAAAAGAAGTTCCTTGGGGATTAATAAAGCTCTATCCTATCTTGTCTTATTCTATTCTGTTAATATAATTTGTTTATTTTTATTTTATTCTATTCCATATTTTATTTTATTAATTTTATTCTATTCATTTTATTCTATTCTACTTTCTTTATTCTATTTTATTCTATTCTACTTTCTTAATTTTATTCTATTCTTCTTAATTTTATTCTATTCTTCTTTATTTTATTCTATTCTACTTTATTCTATTTTATTCTATCCTACTTTCTTTATTGTATTTTATTCTATTCTACTTCCTTTATTTTATTCTATTCTTCTTTATTTTATTCTATTCTTCTTTATTTTATTCTATTCTTATTTATTTTTTTCTATTCTACTTTCTTTATTCTATTTTATTCTATTCTACTTTCTTTATTCTATTCTACTTTCTTTATTCTATTTTATTATATTCTGCTTTCTTTATTTTATTCTATTCTTCTTTTTTATTCTATTCTACTTTCTTTATTCTATTTTATTCTATTCTGCTTTCTTTATTTTATTCTATTCTTCTTTTTTATTCTATTCTACTGTCTTTATTCTATTTTATTCTATTCTGCTTTCTTTATTTTATTCTATTCTTCTTTTTTATTCTATTCTACTTTCTTTATTCTATTTTATTCTATTCTACTTTCTTTATTCCATTCTATTTTATTCTATTCTGCTTTCTTTATTTTATTCTATTCTTCTTTCTTATTCTATTCCACTTTCTTTATTCTATTTTATTCTATTCTACTTTCTTTATTCTATTCTACTTTCTTTATTCCATTCTATTTTATTCTATTCTGCTTTCTTTATTTTATTCTATTCTTCTTTTTTATTCTATTCCACTTTCTTTATTCTATTTTATTCTATTCTACTTTATTTATCCTATTCTACTTTCTTTATTCCATTCTATTTTATTCTATTCTACTTTCTTTATTCCATTCTATTTTATTCTATTCTGCTTTCTTTATTTTATTCTACTTTCTTTATTCTATTCTATTCTACTTTCTTTATTCTATTTTATTCTATTCTACTTTCTTTATTCTATTTTATTCTATTCTGCTTTCTTTATTTTATTCTATTCTTCTTTTTTATTCTATTCTACTTTATTTATTCTACTTTATTCTATTCTACTTTCTTTATTCCATTCTATTTTATTCTATTCTGCTTTCTTTATTTTATTCTACTTTCTTTATTCTATTCTATTCTACTTTGTTTTCTTCTGTTTCATTTAATTAAGCAGTTGAAGGTTAAAAGCCCAGAAATGGAAGCTTGATGATTCTGGGATTTGAACTCACAGCCTTCTGATCAGCAGGCCAAAGCCTTTTACAATTACATCCTCAAGTCTTTTTGGGTTAGCTTACCACACCTTAATTTGGACAGGTTCTTCCAATCTTCCTGGCAAAACCTCTCAAGCTCAATAACACTGGATGAGGAATATCTAAGAACTGCTACATATGTTCATGCCTATCTATTGTTCTATATGGGTTCGAGTCTTGGTTATTCATAGACGTGTCCCATATCCAGCCCAGCATTGTCTTAGCTGTATGCTTCGTGTTGTGCTGAAAGGTGACCCGTCGACCTAACCCATTCTGATATTCTTACACTCTGGCGTATCCAGAACTTGCTGAATTCATGCTTTCCAAAGTTTCAGTCAATGAGCAGATGAACCTGGTTTTGCCAGACAGAGCCACATTAGATGAATTTTTGTCCTATCAGACCTAGGAATCTTTTTCTTCATGCTTTCATGCTCTTTCTTTAAGTACCTGTCATATGCCTTTGACTTGAGAATGACTTCTATCTAACCACTCTACCATAAACGCAGCGTTGATGTAGTAGCTTTTCTAACACGGTTGTCATTCAGGCCGCTTCTCCCATCTCCGTGAAGGACTTGTAGTGATGCTCTGCTAGAGTGGCCATTGAGCCTCTGGTGATTGCACAGTCAACGACATGGTGGTTTGGATACTGGAAGGTCAATGAAACATGTTATTTAGTGTTTTTAATTCTAACAGATTAAAAAGATATGAACTTTAGAAGCAATATGATAGAAACAATAACATATCAGAACAAGTTCCTTAATATAAACTTTGTTGCTAGAAATACGGACAGAGCTGCTGTTATAGAAAATGAATTAAAAAAGTCACACATTTAAACACAAAACATTTAAATGATTCCTAGACATGCTTACGAAGCGCCGCCTCCACCATCACCAGTGGCCTGTAGAATAGTGCCTATAAAATGATTGACAGAAGATGCATCCAATCACAAGCAAGCATACTTGACTGTAAGTCATCTTCCAAATGGGTTTTCTCAGCATCACATAACATTTTGGCTAAGATCATGGCTTAATCCATTGCTGTTGTTGTTTTTATCATGCTCTGCATACAGTATCTTTCAAGTTATTGGTAAAAGTCCACCTTTAAGAGTTCAACAGCAAGATTTTCACCCACAGCACACTTGTCCTTTCATATGTCCTAAACGCCCTCTACGCTTTCTCCGCCCCCTCTCTTTTTGTTTTTGCACCCTTTGTTGTAAAATCCTGCGGTCTCGGTCTCACCAATGCCTCTCAGATTCCTGCCCATTTGTGCTGAAACCAGAGATGCATTGTGGGTAGTGTGCAGTCGTAAAATGAAAACATGATCCTCTTCCAAGTCTCTTGAGTCATGATAACAGCACAAACTGTGCCATCCAACCTACTTCCCTCATAATTCCAGGTTG
Source organism: Hemibagrus guttatus (assembly GCA_033459395.1). NCBI lineage: Eukaryota > Metazoa > Chordata > Actinopteri > Siluriformes > Bagridae > Hemibagrus > Hemibagrus guttatus. The sequence continues at coordinate 26,736,418 of JAUCMX010000004.1, forward strand.
TGTGAGTTGTTTTTTTTCCTAAATTAGAGGACACACACACACACTGGGTATCAATATTTGATCACAACTGTACCACATCACTTCCATCCATTAACTAGATTTGATTTCCACATAGAGGGAACATAAATGGGGGAGGGGTTGGGTTAGATGAGATAGAGGATGAGCGAGATGAAATGGGCACCATTAACACAATTACCGCTAAAACTATGATGGAAGGAGGCAAAGGTCATTTCAGAAAAAAAAGGATTCCAAGAGTAATCCTATGAGATGCATAGATATGCACTTGGGTGTCTTTTTGTGTGTGCTGTTCAATAACCGTCACAGATTTGCAAAGAAAACTTCAGATATAGGTGGCACGATGGCTTAGTGGTTAGCCTCACACCTTCAGCGTCCTGGGTTTGCGTCTCGCTCCCGCTCACTGTGTGTGGTGTTTGCATGTTCTCCCCGTGCTTGGTGGGTTTCCTCCGGGTGCTCCGGTTTCCTCCCACAGTCCAAAGACATGCTTCTAGGCTGATTGGAGTATCTAAATTGCCCGTAGTGTGTGTGTGCCCGGTGATGGGTTGGCACTCTGTCCAGGGTGTATCCTGTATCTCGATGATGCCTGATGCCTGAGGGCAGAGGCTTCCCTTGACCCAATGATAGATCGAATAAGCGGTACAGACAATGGGAAAAAAATGGACTTCAGGTATAAATCCGTATTAGTGTTAGGAGAGTAAATGCTTCTTTTGTCATCTTACATAGTACCTGTCATCCACCACATTGTTTTAGCCCCATCTTTAATATTTATTAACCGTCACCGCATCCAGAAACGCAGGCATCTTCGTCTGAAGAGTCACTCGAGTAAGAGATCTGCTTAAAACTTCTCAGTGCTCTAAACACACATTGAAATACAGATTGAGACCCCATTAATATTTACACTGACTGTGAAGCTGAAGAAATTGAATTGCCAACCTGGCCTTTTACAGTAATATATGCATCCTATCTTCTGCACACGACACCGCTGCGCTCGGGGTGGCGAGCCGTGAATACATTTAAACCAAATTTATGAAAAAGCAACACGCTGAAATGACCGTGAAGGTCATTCTGTAAACGTTGCATCCTGCAATTACATGGCTGTGGAAGTGCTGATTTGTGTATTTGTACAGCAGTGAAATGAGGTTCCTTTGTGGAAAGCCACTTGTATTAAAAACCTCAGGCTGCAGTTAACTATTTGAGAGTGAGCACAATGTAGCAATTAGCCTCGACGAGCCAGGCTGGACTTCTTGTTTCTCTAAAATGCACTGGCAGTTAAATTGGATTTGGTTTTAGTTAGATTTTCCATATTAAAATTTTTTAATTGATTTAACTGCTAAAAAAAAATGCAGCAATTTGATTCTAGTCCATTTAAACTACGGCTTTAGTTAATGAAAAGGCTTTAGTTTTTCTCTCAAATTTTTCTAATAAGTTTCCAAAAAGCGAACGATGTTTTAATTTCCTTCTAAATGGAACGACAAATCATTTCGCAAATGTTGTCTTGCCATCAGTGCTGTGTGGTTTGGTGGTGCAGAGGCTTTCATGGCTGTCTCACAGCTTTCGGGTTCAGGGTTTGATCTTTAGCTCTGTGTGCTGTCTGTTTTGCATATTCTCTTTGTTCTCTGTTTCCTAATGGGATTCTTTCAGGCTTTTTGGTTTCTTCACACCTTCCAAAATATTCACTTAGGCAGAGTGGATATGATAAATTGCTCAAGGTAGTGAATGAGTAAGTGAATATATGTAACCAAGGTGAATTCTCCCTCCTGCAGATTCAGTGTCCTTGATCAGCATAGATCGTTTACTTTAGATGAATGATATGCATGTACTGTACACCGATCAGGCATAACATTATGACCACCTGCCTAATATTGGGTTGGTCCCCCTTTTGCTGCCAAAACAGCCCTGACCCGTCATACACTGTGTATTCTGACACCTTTCTATCAGAACCAGCATTAACTTCTTCAGCAATTTGAGCAACAGTAGCTCATCTGTTGGATCGGATCACACGGGCCAGCATTCGCTCCCCACGTGTATCAATAAGCCTTGACCGTCCATGACCCTGTCACCAGTTCACCACTGTTCCTTCCTTGGACCACTTTTGATAGATACTGACCACTGCAGACCGGGAACACCCCACAAGAGCTGCAGTTTTGGAGATGCTCTGATCCAGTGGTCTAGCCATCACAATTTGGCCATGGTCAAACTCGCTCAAATCCTTACGCTTGTCCATTTTTCCTGCTTCTAACACATCAACTTTGAGGACAAAATGTTCACTTGCTGCCTAATATATCCCACCCACTAACAGGTGCCATGATGAGGAGATCATCAGTGTTATTCACTTCACCTCTCAGTGCTCATAATGTTATGCCTGATCTGTGTATATGGCATAATGAAAGTCCTTGGATGGGTAAAAATGCCATAAGGGTAACACTTTTTTCAGCTGTTTAGTTTTAGCTAGCTAGACACTGCACTTTTTCTAGATAATAAAAATGTTATATACGTAATAAAACATGATGGGGTGTGCTATTAAAGATAAATAATCAGTGATGGGGTTTTATGATAATGGTAGCACTCAGGGATAATTTCCAGTAACAACACATCTTTTATTCCTGTTATGCCACAACAATGTGCCACTGATTCCAAATTGTATTTATTAACCAATGAAATGGTTTATAATTACATCTAATGTTGTGGAACATGCACAAAACAAGTTAGTTCCTCTTATCACTTATGTCACAGCAGCGAATAGAATTTTTCTCTCTTATGTTAATAAAGCACAATAAAACCTATAGCTGGTCATTAAGTCCTCTGCTCCCATGTCAGAGAACATTGCTATAGATTTATCTCTGGCTGTTACAAAGCACTGACAGTGGAGACTCCTTCCTTAACATGAAACGTCACAATATCAACAATAAGTCAGTTTATGTGGAATGTTTATGTTCATGGAGGAACGTGGCATTATATTTTATCAGGGATATATAATACAAGAGTGAATTTTCTCTTGTCACTCTTCGAAGGTAATTTTGAAGCAGAAGTCTCAACGTTGAGGACAGTTTAAACCCGAGATCCCGAAACTTTCTTCAGATTATTTTAAACGAAACAAGAAATTCTCACCTCTAACTCATCCATTACTTCAACAGCACAGCAATGGCTAACACATTACAATCGCTCGGAAAGTTCCAGATTCTCTCCTGACTACACTGAGTATTCCCCAACCTGATAGGATTCATAATGAATCCGTGCCCAGTCTCTCAGAGCAGCAAAGGTTTGTTTCTCCACAGTAGATGAAGTGTAAGTCTGGGTAAATATATACAGCTGGTCTGGATGAGCGGAACAGCGAACGGCACAGGATGCACATTCTGCTGGCTTCCATTCGAGTTTGTGTCACACACCCAAATTAAATTTGATGATATTCAATACACAAAGGCAAAACAGCCAAGCAGGATCTGAGTCATCCCAGTGTGAGCCATCACATCCTCATCTCTGTGATAATGTGATGGCTGATGCTGAACAGAGGAGCTTGGATTCTCGAGCATGACTGGTCACATAAACAGATTTAAAAACTCATGTAATTGTAAAAGGATCCTTCACTTTTTTCAGCATTATGTAAATTCTGAGATTAAACTATAACTTAATATTTTCCGACAGAAAAGTCTTTAGGAAGAGGGAAAGATAAAAAAAAAACAAGAGGCTGCTATAATGTAACTGATACCAGGAACTTATTTCACAAGCGTTCCACAACATTAAAGAGAACTATAAATGTTTTTTAATAAATAAACACTCACAGAATTTGGAAATTTGCTTCATTCCACATTGTCTTTGTTTATTTTCTAATATCTGCATGCCTTGAAGTGTTTTGTTCCTCTTGGGTTCTAAGAGGAATAAAACACTTCATGGTATGCAGATATTAGAAAATAACAAAGATGGTGTGGATGATGGAAATCTAAGTTTCATCAGGAAGTGGATTTCCACTGGAGTTTATGCTTTTTAGCTACAATATGTTGCCAAACGTTTTGGGACATCTGCCTTTACATGTACATGAATGTAATATGGAGTTGGCTCGCCCTTTGCAGCTATAACAGCTTCAACTCTTCTGGGAAGGCTTTCCACAAAGATTTTTTATTTGGGAATTTTTGACCATTCCTCTTGAAGTGCATTCTTGAGGCACTGATGTTGGACGAGAAGGCCTGGCTCTCAGTCTCCGCTCTAATTCATCCCAAAGGTGTTCTATGCAGGCCAGTCAAGTTCCTCTACACCAAACTCGTTCATCCATGTCTTTATGGACATTGCTTTGTGCACTAGTGTGCAGTCATGTTGGAACAGGAAGGGGTCATCCCCAAACAAAATGTTCCCACAAAGTTGTGAGCATGACATTGTCCAAAATGTCTTGGTATGCTGAAGCATTAAGAGTTCCTTTCACTGGAACTAATGGGCCGAGCCCAACCCCTGAAAAACAACACCTGAATTCAATGATTTGGAGGGGTGTCCCAAAACTTTTGCCAATATAGTGTATTTCATTCATTCATTGTCTACCACGTATCCGATCTACTCTCGGGTCACGGGGAGCCTGTACCTATCTCAGGCGTCATTGGGCATCAAGGCAGGATACACCCTGGACGGAGTGCCAACCCATCGCAGGGCACACACACACTCTCATTCACTCACGCAATCACACAGTACGGACAATTTAGAGATGCCAATCAACCTATCACGCATGTTTTTGGACCGGGGGAGGAAACCGGAGTATCCGGAGGAAACCCCAGAGGCACGGGGAGAACATGCAAACTCCACACACACATGGCGGAGGCGGAAATCGAACCCCCAACCCTGGAGGTGTGAGGCTAACATGCAACCCCTATAGTGTATTTATAGTTTACATTTATTGTTTGTTGAACATCCACAAGACAAGTTAGTTCCTGTGAGCACTTACCTTATAGCATCTTTCCTTCACTAGTCTGTTTTTTCCTGTCTTGAAATGAATAAAAAATAAAAGCAGAAAACTTATTGTCCATAACAAAGCACTAAAACTGGAGACTCCTTCTGTAAATGTTACGTAAACGTCTTTTTACAATGAAGTTCATCGTATCAACATTGACATGCTTCGTAATATGATTTCTAGTAGTCTTGGATAGCGTGGATCATCTGCCGTACAACTTCCTGTGAATGAGTCGTTCGAGTTATAGCCGGAACCGTAGTCAGTGCTGCTGTTACGGAAAAGAATCGACAGCATCTGACTCGTCAGATTTGAGAATTTAACAGTGCTGTGGTATAATTAAAAATAATCAGCTGCAGATTTTCATTTCAGGCTCTATCACACCATGCTGCCTTTAATTATTTTCCTATAACAGCACACACAAAGTGCTTTATTCCTCACTTAGGGATCATCAGAATCCCAAACTTGTATTCTCAGTGGAACGATATCTCTGTATTATTTTTGTTTCTAGAATATTCAGACATCAATAAGGCTCAGCTTGCTCTCTGGTCTCTTAGGACTATATTATAAAAACCCCCACACATGCTTAGAAATTAAGATGAGTCTCAGGCATTTAATGAAGACTCTTTACTTTTCCTGCCAGTGGTCAATAACAGCCACCATCAGCACAACCGTCTCGGCTATAGACAAGGCTGATCTCGATAATTAGCAATTAACCTCTTTATGCAGCTCTGCAGAGAGTCGTTCTAAACTCCCTGGACTCCGCCGACAGTGGCGATGGGCCATGTCTGTCTGTCTTGCTTATAAGATTTGGGGCTCTGAAATATAATTAGCACGATCAATGCTTTATGATCTCAGATGTACTTTCATTGTCTCCACCGAGCCAACGGCGTCTGCTGAGGGAACGATGCTTTCCGGCTTGCTCACCCCCCCTCATAAGTGTGTGCAAGAGACTCGGGGGATTTCTGAAAGGAAAGACACTTGGTTGGAAAATCTGGATAACGGCTAGAAGTAATAAAAGCCTGATATTGGTTTTATAGGAAAAGTAGATGTAATAGGATTAGTAATAGGATTGCTAGGATTTTCCAATATGTGGAATCTGTGGCAGTTGGATCAAGTATTTCATTCACTCTGCTAGAGAAAATGTTCTAACTTGTCAATTCAGGGTTGAGGGCAGACAGAGACGGTCCAGTGTAAGACCGGAATAGACTCATACATGCACTCCTTAAAGTTGTTGCATGCAACTTTAAGGAGTGCATGTATGTCACACACGGGAGGTGGGAGGAAACTGGAGAACCTGGAGGAAACCAACATGAAAATGGTAAGAAAATGTTGAAACATCCCAACTTGAGGTCAAAAGCTTTAAAACTCTAGAGCGTTGATGTAGCAACAGTTTTATTGACTCGGTTCCAGACTTCTATTGAGCAAGACAGAGGCAAACATGGTGAGAAAAATCTTCCCAGATTTGGTATATAAAAGAAATCTCAAGTTCAAACAAGAAGCCATCCTCCGTCACCTACTGCTTCAACAGATTTTTATGAATTAGAGTATTAAAAAAGTGAATACGCTCTTACAAAAAGAGTTTACAAAAGACAAAACTGTCATAGGGTTGGAGAAACATACAGAATGTTTTGTATGAGAATGGTGCAATATCTTACGATGGTAAACTGTACATGCGAGTAGATCCATTAGGAAGGAGCACAAGGATCCAGAGCACAGATGCTAAATGTAGAATTCTATAAAATTTGGATTACATTTATTCTATCTGAAGTAATGATGGAACAAGTAGGTAGTTCTGCTGTCTCATAGCTCTAGGATCCCTGGTTTGATTCTGGGCTCTGGTTCAAACTGACGGTTTCACATGTTCTCAAGTTTTCTCCGACCGCCTGAAAACATTCAGTTATGGGAATTGTTAAATTGGTGTCAATCAGTGTTCATGTGATGATCTGGCATTCCATTCAGGGTGTGTTCCCTGTTCCTGGGATAGGTTCCCTGTTCCTGGGATAGGTTCCCTGTTTCTGGGATAGGTTCCCTGTTCCTGGGATAGGTTCTGGATTCATGATAAACTTACTGAACATGAATAAACAATTAATTAGTAATACTCATTTAAAAAAAATAGTTCTTCGCTTCCTAAAAAAGCTCTGGTTTGGAACACTTTCTATCAAAGAGCTACTTACTGAAGAACCTTTACGATTTCCTTTACAGACACAAAGGACTCTTTTCATGATTTCTTTTCATTTTTCACAGCAATACTTATGCAATCACAACTGTTTTTTTTTTTTAAGCAGTTAATAATTTTGCAATACGTGTTGTTTTTTTTCCCCTCCTCATACCTCTTCTCTAGTATGAGCTATTTTGTGTTGAGTCATGACACATTCATCCATTTCAGTTCAATGCAGAAAGGCTCATTGGGACTGGGTGAGGGGTGAATACTTATGCAAAGCATCACTATAAGCATTCATTCGTTCATTGTCTTCCGCTTATCCGGAGCCGGGTAAGCATTATATAAGCATTTGTGCATAATTTAGTTATAAAAATATAACTAAATCTGTGTTCATTACTAATATACCAAAGTGTGTTACAGTATTTTTTTTTTTTGTGGAACACCAGTTGGCCAGTTGGTTGCTCAGTTGTTTCTCAGCCAGCTGTGTTTCTGGGTCATTAAATCACGCAGAAGATATGCGACACGTGGAACCGCTCATGATCCGAAGCATGTGTGAAGCATGGCAATATGGGAAAGCAAGCTGCCAGTAGAGGTGGACCATGCATGTATTATTCATAGTAAAATAGTTCAAATATCTTTGTACTGTAAATATGCTTAACCTGTCCACTTACTGTCACTTATCAAATAAATCAAATGCTATACAGAATTACCATTAAACTCAAGCGGAGATACTGAAATAGAAGCTCAAAGATATTTTAATTAAAGAGTCAACTGTCTAGATGGCGTCCTATAGCATTGTACAAGTGTCTGGTAAGAGAAAAGAGCATGTGCACTATATTGCCAAAAGATTTGGGACATCTGCCTTTACATGCACATGAATGTAATATGCAGTTGACCCGCCCTTTGCAGCTATAACAGCCTCAACTCTTCTGGGAAGGCTTTCCACAAGGTTTAGGAGTGTGTTTATGGGAATTCTTGACCATTCCTCTAGAAGTGTATTTGTGAGGTCAGGCACTGATGTTGGACGAGAAGGCCTGGCTGGCAGTCTCCGCTCTAATTCATCCCAAAGGTGTTCTATCAGGTTGAGGTCAGGACTCTGTGCAGGCCAGTCAAGTTCCTCCACACCAAACTCGCTCATCCATGTCTTTATGGACCTTGCTTTGTGCACTGGTGTGCAATCATGTTGGAACAGGAAGGGGCCATCCCCAAACTGTTCCCACAAAGTTGGGAACATGAAATTGTCCAAAATGTCTTGATATGCTGAAGCATTAAGAGTTCCTTTCACTGGAACTAAGGGGCCGAGCCCAACCCCTGAATTCAATGATTTGGAGGGGTGTCCCAAAATGTTTGGCAATATATACTGTATGCACTCAGATCTAGAAACTAACGTCTAAAAAATATATTTTTCATCCTTAGTGGAAAAATCAGAGATGAGTAAAACAGATCATTTCTCTTCCTATTGGCATCTTCTATCACAACACAATGATTTACCCACCTTTAAATTCCTTGTCTTCCTGTATTTTGACTAACTGCTCTGTCCTGGTCAGGGTTATGGTGTATCATGGGAATGCTGGGTGTGAACTGGGATGCCAGTGAAGCCAGTTTAACAATGTTTTTGAGAGAATAGAGGATACCAGAGAACCTGAAGAAAAGCAACATGAACATAGAGAGAGGATGAAAAACTTCACAGAATCTCCCAGGACCAGGATCGAATTGAGAATCCTGGAGCTGGAAGCAGGAACAGTTAGATCTTATAATTTTCATAATGCCTGATGTTAGAAAAAAAGAGATAAAATGTAAGTCGCTATGGATGAGAGTGTCTGCTAAACGCTGCAAATGTAAACAAATTAGTATTTTTCTGAATCTATTTCAGTTCGCATCCAATTGATGCGATCTTGATTCCCTGATTCTACATCCTTCAGTCCAAAAAATACATCTATAAAGAAGAACCAAATAATAAAACAATCAGAGGAATCAAGAAACGAGTAGAGAGGAAGCTTTTGAATCAAGGATATACAGGTGCTTCCTACATGGAAGTTTTACTTGTTTATTTCTTTTCACACGCAGTCGAAATGCTCCACCTCTGCCTAAATAAATAAATAAATAAATAAACAAATGACACAATAACAGGAACCCGAAAACACTAAATGAATAATATTCGTTTAATAAACAATACGCACAAACAAAACTAATCAACATGCCTAAAAATGTATGAGCGATGAGCAGGACCATGTGTGGGCTGGAAAAAAAAAAAAACATTTAAGCATGTGTTGTAGAGGTGAAATATTGTTTTAATTAAAGATACTGCTGTGTGTAATCATGGTCATATATACACACAGAGGCGTTACTCAGCTGCAAAATTCAATAAAGTCGCTTTAAAGTGATGGTTCGGTGAGCTAGAATGTCTCATTTATTTAGTAAACACGTCTGTTCCGTTCCTGCCGTCCTCGTTTCCTTTTCTTGCATCCGATTCTCGCTTCCTCTGAGGGAGGAACTATGAAAGGAAGAAAGCAGGAAACAATGAGGCGCAATTACAGAAATGAGAAGCGCCCATTGTTTTTTTTTTTAAACCCAATGTTCTGTTTAACGAGACCCTACTGCCATCTAGTGGAGAAATAAAAAGCACTCTAGAGAAAAGGAAGGGAAAAAAATATTTCTTAAAATTCTTTATTCATAAACTTGATGCAAGTTTACAAATTGTATGTACAAGGTCAAAATGACACGATGGAAAACAAAAAGCCAAAATAAAACCAATGCATGCTAACAGTGCATAACCCCCTTGAATCCCCCCGCCACATAAACCAACCAGAACTGCTCCGAGCGTTAAAGTGAAGATTCAAAATCACAACACGACTTACACTTAACGAAGATGATCCGATCTGTCTGGGCGCTTGGATACCTTTCGCCATATATTGTTAATGAGATATCAGGGTTACACTCAGCCAGTATGGTTAAAAAACTGTAACAAAATGCCCTGTTCACACTGTAGTGCGATTTTCCCTCAACTTCTTTTTTCTTTTATAAACACTGAAGTGCACAGATGAAGCTCAGGATCCGGTACACAGTTAAACATATTTTGAAGCAAATGAGAAAGATGCAAAGAAAAAAAAAAAGGGGGTCAGCTACACCAACAATCCAGAAGCTTGAGTTGTGTTCAGGTTTTATTATAATATTTTTTTTTCTTCACATCACCTGCTGCTGCTCTCGAGCTCAGCGACACACCCAGCAAACAGGAGCAAACATGCCTGAGAGACTGCGGTGAGACGTTACAACCCGATCCACCGTTCGACTCAAAAACATTGTGTAGGGTCACAAAACGTCCGCTTAATAAAGCTTCGGAGTTTTCCCCGAGATCTTTTACGACGCAGGTGTCAAACTGACTCAAGTGTGTGAGGTGAAGTTCTGCAAGCTTATTATAAAACTGCTGGAGAGAATCACATTTAAAACAGGAAACAAAGCTGGACTTAATACGTTATTAAAGAACGGGATGAAACTGCTTCAGCTACATCAATCAAACATTCGGCTCTTTCCTGGATATTAAAAATCGTGAGATGTATAAAAAAAAAAAAACCTGCACCCTGAAACACAAGAAACGGGTTTATAAAATACTTCAAGATTCAGTTGGTATATTTTCCTTGTTCCTGTCATTGGTTGTCTGCTGCGCTGATGTCATTGCTAGTGGTGTTACAAAGCAAGAGGAGGGGGTGGGGGGGGGAGCAGGATGTTGGTCAGGTTTTGCTGTTAGCTTCTAATAAAAAGAGCTTGTGTCCTTACTCACCATTTTCCAGCACAGTAATAAGATTTCCAGTCTAGAAATAGTGGTGACAGTGAAAAACATTGGACTCCAAGTCCCAGAATGCAATGCAGCTCTACACAGGTGATGACTGGTTTAGGGTAGAAACATGTCCTGATCCACATAAGGGTCAGTTATCATTCTGAGCTGGATTGATGATGCTCAAAGCTGGAGTGAAGCTCTGGAAGCTGATCAGGAGGTACAGATGTGGAGGTGAGACAACTGGACAAGACAAAAGCACTGCTGCGTCGCTCTCTTAAGAGAGTAGAGATGTATCGAGGGCCAAATCCCTCCACTCTGTTATCAGCAGGCGGCTAAACGGCATTGTGGGCTAAGAATTTGTTTACTGAAGTGAAAACAATCCATGTCAATTGAAAAAAACCTCAGATTAGAATTAACATGCGGTCTTCGAAAGTTGTCCAAGATTTATCATTAGAGTCAGGGTGGATTTTTCCTTAAACACAAGCTAATGACTTACGGTTTCGGTATAAATAACAAACACTAAACCCTTTCCTTTTCGCCTTGCTGCAGAGATCATTAATATCGCATCCCCCTCCGGACCCAGCCTGCTTAAGCCACCAAAACAACAAGATCAAATGAGCCATGTATTGGTTTTAAATTAGATAATCCACCGATCAGCAGTAACAATCAGCTATTTAATGGTGCAAATAAAACTGAAACAGAAAAATAATAATACCAAAGCCATCTGACATGGAGAAAGAGGAACAATGTCCAGGTGGATCACATGGTGATTTCTAGCAAGAAGAGACGTGAGTTTTAAACAGCGTCCCTCGAACACGTTTGCTGGATGAGTACTGATGCAAGAAGACAGATTTCGCCTATCAGATGTCGCACGGACAGGTGCAATGCCGTCACCTAGACGAACCAATCGACTGCGTGGAGATTAGGAAGCTGGAGATTTGAGGGAAGTTGTAAAATAGGTCAATGATGTTAAAAAGGATTTTGTTTTAAGGCAATAATGGTCATGTTACAGATTTTTTTTCCCCACAGGAATGGATCAGGGCATCATAAATAAGCTTTACAAAATCAATTTTGATCATTTTGTGGCTTTCGTTAGTGAACTTTTTTTGAACCTGCCTGACTGCTTGACTCTTCAACCTTTGCTATGTGCCCGAGTTGTCAGGGGAAGAAAAAAACCAAACAAAAAAAAACCAAACAAAAACAATATATATATATATATATATAATATATATTATATATATATATATATATATATATATATATATATATATATATATATATATATATATATATATATATATTTAACATTTTATAACATGTTAAATATATATATATATATATATATTATTTAACATGTTATAAAATGTATATATATATATATATATATATATATATATATATATATATATATATATATATATAATTTATATATATATATATAATATATATATTTAACATTTATAACATGTTAATATATATATATATATATATATATATATATATATATAAAATAAAATATATAACATTTTACATAACGGTGTTGATGTAATAAACACAGCCGGAATCACACTGGTTAAAGAGGAATGGTCACAATTGCAGTTAATGACAGCGTAATGCACACATCACTTCCATTCTCACAAGGGGGAAAAAAAAAACAAAAAAAAACCAGCAGTAGTCATAACGTGTACATAAAACATGTTTAAGATATTCCTTTTGTCAACATGAGGATATCCATTAAGTAATTTATCCTTATTCTATTTGCAAGATAAATCTTCAGACGGACGTTCCGCGCTATGCAGGCATGTTTTGAAGCGAACCGACCCTGTCTGAAATGCAAAAGTTCAATCTCTGCGATACATCTTTATAAGTTTTACTTACAGGTGGAAATTGATGACTTTACAGTGAACGAGTCCAATGGGCCTGGTCAGATTTTCAGTGTGACCTGAAAAAAGCCCCAAAACACGACCGAGAAGATGGGGTAAATGATGGTGTTTAGCCTCCATCTCTATTAAAAAACAAAAAAAAGTGGATTCTTCATTACAAGTGTTGATCACTCAAGTCTCCTCCAGCCAAAATTAGTCTCTCCCTTTTTCTTTTTCTCCACAATGTTCACGTTTGAAGTGGTAGAGAAATAAAGGAGGTTTGGGTAAGCACAGATATCCAAATGTCTGTCTCTGTGTAGGAATCGTGCCGTTGTCTATCCAGGATGTCTCCGATCATAGGACCGTCCATCCATGAAGTGAGAGGTCACGGGCATCACTCAAAGAAATCTGCCGTGTTCAATTCCGCTCTGCCAACCGAACAGCCAAAGAGAAAGCAGCGGAAAACTAGCGAGCGAGAATGAGCAGTGACGCACAGTATAGAGAACATGATAGAGGAATATGTTTTACCCGTTAACTCTCCAAACCACTCAGTTCAGAAGTCTATAATCCAGACATGGATTATAGAGTTCAGAAGTCTATAATCCAGACATCTCCAAAAGCAAGACGATGAGAAGAGGGGGAAAAAAAACGAAATAAGGGGGGGTTTTAAAAAAAAAAAAAAAAATCTCTAAAAGAAGAACAGCTGTTGACTCCAATACATTCTGTCCTTTTTTTTGACTGACCAGACGTTGTTCTTATCCATCTTCTTTGGGTGGTGTGTACCAGCCTGTAAGGATCAAAGTCATACACACAACATTGAGAAACCAAACAAACTGGACTGGAAACTTTCATGACAAAAGAGAAACAACATCAGAATATATCTACATCAAAACACAGGCTCTCTGTTACGCTTTAACAAAACCTGGCAAGAGCTCAACATCCCGCATGACGGCGTACAGGCCCAGGCTACACTCTGAACTGACTTCGGCTTTTACGTACACAGCTATTATTTGCACTTAGCTAGACGGCGTAAACGCTTAAGTGGGATATGAAGTGTAATATATACTAGTTTAATGTGAATATGCTGATTTTAAATGCTGCTAATAAAAAACAACTGCATTAAGTTTTAACTGTGGACACAGTGACATCATTTTTCTACTGAGTACAAGGACATTTTGTTTGTACTTGTAGATACCGATACGAAGAAACATATCCAAGTGAGTATTTAGGAGTGCCATGGAATATTCCCTTTGCACTCTGTACTCCTAAGTTGCAGGTTTTAAAAAAATCATAATGAGAATCTTTAATAGAAAGCGAATGCCTGAGTGCAGCGCTTAATATATATTAAAAAAAAATAAAAATGCTGACTGCCAGTGTGCTTGTCTCCCTGCTGGCAGAACTGCACAGCTCTCACATGCAAAGGCATCCCTGCATGGTCGCTTAACTTGTGAAATGCAGCAACTTGTGCTCAGGCTCTTCATTTAATATGCTGTTTAAACACCATAGGATGTTTTAGCAGGTAACTTGGAAGGGAGGAAGATGCTCTAGCAGCTCTTCAGAGCAGGGTTTGTACTCTGCTTTGCTTGCAGTCATTAACTGTGAAATACACCGATCAGGCATAACATTATGACCAGTGAGAGGTGAAGTGAATAAGACTGATGATCTCCTCATCATGGCACCTGTTAGTGGGTGGGATATATTAGGCAGCTAGTGAACATTTTGTCCTCAAAGTTGATGTGTTAGAAGCAGGAAAAATGGGCAAGCGTAAGGATTTGAGTGAGTTTGACAAGGACCAAATTGTGATGGCTAGACCACTGGATCAGAACATCTCCAAAAGTGCAGCTCTTGTGGGGTGTTCCCGGTCTGCAGTGGTCAGTATCTATCAAAAGTGGTCCAAGGAAGGAACAGTGGTGAACCGGCGACAGGGTCACGGACAGCCAAGGCTCAATGATGCACATGGGGAGAGAAGGCTGGCCCGTGTGATCCGATCCAAGAGACGAGCTACTGTTGCTCAGATTGCTGAAGAAGTTAATGCTGGTTCTGATAGAAACGTGTCAGAATACACAGTGCATGAGGGGTCAGGGCTGTTTTGGCAGCAAAAGGGGGACCAACCCAATATTAGGCAGGTGGTCATAATGTTATGCCTGTTCTTTGTAAGTCCAGATCGCCTGTTCATTACTGCAACAAGAAGCCAGGCTTATATAACACAGTATTGCGTCGTATCATATTTTATTTTTACAAATAAATATCGATTAATCAGATCTATGGCTAATATCAGCTTCAATGCATCATTTAACTTATTAAAACTTTTAAGTAAACATCAATGTAATTCTCTGCAGAATAAAAAGTGCACTGACTATATTACACAAAATACAATATATTATTAATGTGAAGCATTTTGTTTCATGGTTACATCACTGAAATACTTTGAATGAAAATAGTATTATATGAATTTTAAATTTAAAGATGGAAATCTAGGTAAAAAAAAAAAAGAAAAAAACAAATACCCTACTGTTTGTTTGTTCGGCATAACCTAAGATCAAGATTTTCATCATGTAGGAGCGAATGGCAGACTCGGAGGTAGAGATTTACAGTAGAAAGAAAATTTGACACCAACTTGCATTAGCTCATTTACATTATAATAGAATGTATGCGCTCACCTAAACCTGAGCCAGACAGAATAAAATCTTAGTCAAATAACACAGAAGCAATAGTTACCATTCTTTTCATGGATCTGCACCAGGGATTTATAAGACTGCTGTGCTCTGGCAAGATTGTATTGGTTCTAGGAGAAAAAACAGACAAAAGTAAAAAAAAAATTACGAGAAAAACACTGCATTATAGCAGATTTAAACTGCTATTCCCTCACAAAACATCTCTTTTTCTCTCTCTTGCTATTAATAAAAAATGTATTTTCCATGTTACCAAGAATAAAATCAGAAAGCACATAGTCTTCCATCCTAAAGCCTCCAGAGGCAGAAAACTTGCAGCTTGAACTCTGACTGTTAAAGCACCGATTCCAGAGACTCTTTCCAGAGATTTCAGGTTTGAAAGGGGGAGGTCTCTAGTGACATTTGTTTTTGGGTCATTTTAGCGTGGGTTAGCTTGCAGACTTATGCCGAGCACGACTATCTGGGGGAGCATTCAGTCGCTGCTGTGTTCACATTGCACGATGGATTGGCGACGGGAGGTTTCACACTGCACGACTTCACAATAGGAAGACTCGCCGACAACTCTGTCTGGTCCGCAAACTGCGTTTCACAACCGAATGCACGCAAGAAATAATAAGGAAATAATGCAAGATCACACGTGAGATCAGAGTTCTTGTGCGAGACTGGAAATGGAACCCCTCAAAAAGTTCGCCATCCAAATGGTCTGTGCGGGGAACAAGGACTGTGCGTTCTGCATGATTGAACAAATGAATAATTTTGCAATCTGCTGGTGCTGATACGACTGGTCAAGTAAATGTTTCGGTTTGATGTAACTGTAAAGTTTATTTATTCTGATATAATTATATTTAAAAACATTTTTTTTCTGATAAAGTCCTATGAACTCTATTAAACTATAATATTCTGCTCCAGCTGAAGCCATGTTTGCTGATATTGTGGTCTATAACTCCTCCTCGAACTGCCCGCTGCCCTGTATCTTGCTCTCTCATTGACTGTAGGCCAGTATTTTTCAGTCAGAACTCCTTTCACACTGCGCGATTTTGAGTTGCTGACAGGTCCAGATATTTAGTATGCCAAATATTTTACGGGCATTGGCGATGCATCGCGATTCTCTCAGATTGCGTCTTTGGTAATTCACACTGCGTGATTGTCGCTCACGTGCACAAACTCCGATTTCGGGCATTTGTCGGCGATTTCACAAAACCTGTCGGCGACTGAATATCAGGGCTACAATCGTACAATGTGAACTCGGCATTACTGATGTATGGAAAAACCCGCGACTGAGTTTCTTTGCGGCCCGGTACCAAATGATCCATGGCCCGGTGGTTGGGGACCCCTGGTTTACGTGACAAATAAAATTTGAATTTGAACCATACAAATCCCTGTGAATTAACAGTTAAACATGCATCTTCCTCTTTTAAAGAGGAATATCTAGTAGCTGAATGCCATATTATACTAACACCCCTAACTCCATGCCCGGGACACCTAGTTCCTGAGAGTTGATCAATTTAGCATTATCCAAAAGTTGCTTTATCTTAGTCACATAAGCAGATAGAAAATAGAAAAGAAACAAAACAAAAAAAAAAAAACTACATACAGTGTGACTAAACAATCTATATGCAACAAAACATGTGTGGAGGAGATATATCTACCTTATTGGCTCCAAATTGCACTCTGGCTTTTCCTTTGACTAAAGTGGCGTTAATCTGCATTATGACAGACTCGATGGAATAGGCACTGCTCCAGCCCTGTAAAAGTACAACAAACAATCAGCACACATCCAGATCTCGGATGAAAATGTTGGCACTATCAGATAAGCTTAAAGAACGCTCTTATCGTTATGAAACTCTAATCATTAAAAAGGTGAATGAACAGGTCTGGGAGGAATGCAGTGTGAAACTCAGCTTAGGAAATGATTTGTGTGTGTGTGTTTTTTTTCCTGGCAACAATGACGAATGACATCAGAACTTATATATGTCACACTTATAACACAGTATAGTATAGTATAACGCACCTGCTTAGTGAGTAGTTCCATGCACAGGGCTCCTCCTCCAAGGACATAACTAAAAGCAAAGAGCAAAACTGTCATTCAGGAAGAGACTCATGCCTGGTTTAACAAGTAGTTCACAAATGTGCATGTTATACAACTACCGCATATTACACACTGCATGTGACCTCTAACAGGATTATTTTTTAACAAATCAATTTATAATAGGTATGTATTACACATTCAGTGTCAACTTCACAGACAGGAAGCCCACACCTTTCCTTAACGTTACACTTTTTACAGCAACACCCATGCCAGCACAAGTGAAAGATTAAGCAAGTGAAAAACAATTCTAGTTACTCACCCTCCAGACAGCACAGGGGAAACTACTCGTACAAACGGCGGATCAAAGGGAAAGTTGTCCTGCGGAAAAATAAGCAAAATACTTGTTTTCTCCCCCCATCACTTCTACCAACATGAAGTGTGACAAATCGCAACTAAAGAGCCATAGTGTCTATCTATCGGTCAAAAAGAAAGAACAACCGTAACAAGCAATTAATTGGGGATTTGACAAACAGATTATTCCACAATCAATAAAGGAATAAAGCAATGCTACACTATGTTGCCAGACGTTTTGGGACGTCTGCCTTTAACATAATATGGAGTTGACCCGCCCTTTACAGCTATAACAGCTTCAACTCTTCTGGGAGGGCTTTCCACAAGGTTTAGGAGTGTTTTTATGGGAATTTTTGACTGTTCCTTAAGAAGCACATTTGTGAGGTCAGGCACTGATGTTGGAAGAGAAGGCCTGGCTCGCAGTCTCCGCTCTAATTCATCCCAAAGGTGTTCTGTGCAGGCCAGTCAAGTTCCTCCACACCAAACTCGTTCATCCATGCCTTTATGGACCACAGTCATTGTGGAACAGGAAGGGGTCATCCCCAAACTGTTCCCTCAAAGTTGGGAACATTAAATTATCCAAAATGTCTTGGTATGCTGAAGCATTAAGAGTTCCTTTCACTGGAACTAAGGGGTCGAGCCCAACCCCTGAATTCAATGATTTGGAGGGGTGTCCCAAAACTTTTGGCAATAGTGTGTAACCCAATCTCCGGCCCTGAACATACAAGTGATGGAAAACTCACTGATTGTTATGCAACACTGGCTGACAAGGACTCCTTCCATACATAAACTTCCTAGTCTCCTTACAAAAACCTTAATTAAAACATTTTTTGTTTGTCACATAATGTATTATGGTATCTATTATTATATTACTGTCAGAGCTGCTGTTAAAGACATTCAAATCAGCACCTTCTAACCAATCAGAATAAATCCAACTGAGAATGAAAACTTTTAATCATTTAAAACACGTAAGGGAATTCATCATTATATTCAAGATTTGCGGTTAGGTGTAGGCTATCACATGCAAGAGCTCACAGCAACCATCACTGACTACTGTCGCAGTGATTAAGCAGAAAGGAATGGATAGCTGTGGCTTCATTAAGTAAGTGCAATCTCATCATGAGAGAACGAAATACTTTTTCAGTTGCAACAATATGGCTTTTTTAGTACAAGCTAGACAAATGACAGACATGAGCTATTTTTTGTTTGGAATGGGTTCGATTACTTCAGACTAGTGAATAATAACTGGTTCCATAGCAAGTAGAGGAAAAAGCAGAGAAATGGATCAGATGGTGAGTGGGTTGGAATCCTTGCAGTTTCGTGTTGTTCTGTATTTGTTAGTGCTTTCTTCCCTCCACACGTTCAGAGCCGACAGTGTACTGAGGGCTCTTGATGCCTACGGAGCCGAAAGAGACTTACTTTGTATGAGAAATTGAGAAGGATGTAATCCATGCCTTCCTTTTCTTTCAGCACTTGAAGGTCACTGTGCAGAGGGCTGTCTGGATCAACTCTGCTCAAATAAAAACACAACACAACAAGGTCACACTAACTTCATTCTCATACTGCTACACGGCGAAAAGGAACTCCGAATGTACAGAAGAGACACTTACGTTCTTAGCTTGACGTGCCACTCGTATAGGCTATCGTTAACGAGCTCCACTGAATAGATACCTGTAAGATGACAGCAAAACATGAGCTGTAGCTCTTCACTCATTAGTACTCACCCCACACACACACACACACACACATCTCATAAAAGACTTGCCTGATTTATAACTTTGAGATCTGTAGATCTCACGAAGTTCCTTCATTAGACGATCTGAGGCTTGGACGGAGCCTGACACTGCTCCCTGCGACAAAAAACACAGGCATGGACATAGCGGAGTTGGAGATGCAGCAAAAATCACACAATTTAAGCCAGCTAACTCATCAGCTTGACCGTTTTGACTACCCACTTCTAGTTCTGCCTAATAAACTGTTGCTTCCTCACACGTTATAACATTATGTACAGTTTAACATTATAAAGCATGGAGCAAGATTTGTAGAGAAATAAAAGTCTATACTGGTTAAATGGGTGGAGTTGCACAAGATTTAAATTATTTGTATAAACTCGCTGAGCCTGCCCCCGTCTCCACCTGTGTACACAAAGCCCCTAAAACCTCCAGGGTTTCAACTACCTTTAGCATGTTAACTAGAACTACCAAGGAGTGTCATGACATCAGCTTCAAGTTACAACTCTATGAACTTTCACCTGTTCCTAAGTGATTTATGAGGAAGTGAAGGGGCCTTGGGGGCGTGTCTATAAAATGAAGTCCAAATAAAAACATTTCAGACCAGAAGTCAGGTTTCCAAACTGGGTTGTTTTTTTCAGTAATGTGTTACAGATGTGAGGCAATAGCTTTTATCATTTCTACATTTTTGTCTGTACTAGTGAGAACTGAAAAATATTGACTTGTGCACGTTTAAAATCTAGTAGCCTACGTAGTATAAATACACAGATAAGACAAAATTTTTTATAAGTGATGCAAATGAGCCAAAACGTAGATCAAAACATTCAGCCACAATCAAGCTTATTGTATAACCAACATGTCTGGACATGAAGTCTAATTCAAGTGTAACAGAGAGTGCATACAGACTTCAGGATATGACAAAAACCCCAACCGGCTCCTGTTTCTGTTTTCTCCAAGAGAAGGCTATATAGGTTTTTGAAGTGCAGCATTATATACACTCACAAACGGCATCTCTCTGCTCATCTCTGCCACTAGGGCTTTTCTCTCTCACTCAACAAAAGGTGAAAACATTGCTAACTAGAATTGTGCCAAAAGACAAAAAATACCTTTAGCAGATACGATTGGAGAAAACAGCAAGAAAACAAACAATTGTAGCAAACATACAGTGTGATGGCCACTCAGTAATAAGCAGCTGTTCTATTTACTGGCCCAACAGACCACAGTCCCACCCACCTTCATTCTACTGCCTCACAAGACTGATGCTTACTTTTCCTGCTTCTTTCATTCTGGCTGTTTAAATATGCAATAAATTTAGTTTGTGCATTTTATTTTCCTTTTCATAAAAATATATTTACATTTAACTTTATCAGATACTCTAAACCCAAATTCATTCTAAACCCATCATTTTAGTGTGGGTACACCACATTGCCAAAAGGTGTTCTATCAGGTTGAGGTCAGGACTCTGTGCAGGCCAGTCCAGATCCTCCACACCAAACTCGCTCATCCATGTCTTTATGGTCCTTGCTTTGTGCACTGGTGTGTGCAGTCATGTTGGAACAGGAAGGGGTCATCCCTAAACTGTTCCCACAAAGTTGGGAGCATGAAATTGTTCAAAATGTCTTGATATGCTGAAGCATTAAGAGTTCCTTTCACTGGAACAAAGGGGCCAAGCCCAACCCCTGAATTCAGTGATTTGGAGGAGTGTCCCAAAACGTTTGGCAATATAATGAATGAATGAAATTGAAAATTGAATTTGGTCTCATTTCACATAACTCCACAGGCTTTGCTCCGGGGTTACAGCTTGCTCAAGAAACAGGATTGTTCTCTTACACATTCCATTAGCTATTTTCTGCCAGACAGCTTCAAAAGCTTCATTAATACTCAATCAGTTTCCTTTTTGTAAATTAAAATTTAAAGTTTCTTTTTGACCCAAATTGCAGAAATGGGTCACACCTTCATTTTGTTAGCAGAATCAGTGTGATCCATCTGGATGAATTATATGACTGTTTAAAAAAGAAAAAAAAAAAAGCCTGTAGATTTTATTAGCTTGCTTCGTTGACTTCCCGAAGCATGTTAGTCACTCAGCTGTCTAAGCATTCAGAAAGTGCAGGAGCAGCCTGGGTGCTACGTCTGCATGGCCTAATCAGTGCTAACAAACCTGCAAATATTACAAGGGCACTAAAAATCTCAGTGAAATGTTTTGCAGCAAAAACCATAAACTGCTCAGTTTTACAGCTTTAAAGGCATGACAAAGGGCACGTGGCTCCAGATTCAGTGCACATTGGCACTGCCTGCAAAAAAAGTCATCATTGTTAAATAAGGAAACAATTCAACACAGTTACAAAACTACAAGTGCCGATGAAGAATGATTAAGGAAAGCCCACTCTAAATGCTTGAAGTGTCTGCTTATGCTAAAGGTTTGCTATCACACCTTTAACGTTAACTTACTTACAGCAGACGCAGGCTCAGAATCAGACTCAGTGTAATTGTACTTGCTATAATGCAACACAAACATGTCATAAAGCTTATCCCCTGTGAACCCGCAAAGCATAAGAAAGGTCACCTTACCGAATGAGCACTTACGTTCAAGTGGTCCTGCCTCTGGTTCTTGCGGATCTTCTCGAGGATAGCCAGGTTCTCTTTCTCGATGCCGTCGTCCTCGGACTTCTTTCCATCTACCGGCTCCTCCTCTTTCATCTCATAGTGATCGAGCTCCTCTATGTCCTGTTGACAACACACACAACAAATCAGGGGTCAGGTGCCACAACAAAATATTATAACACCAGCTTCAAAGATGAAACCATGAAAAGAGAAAAAAATTATTTTTTAATCCTTTTTGTAAAAACAATTTTAAGCCTGCTAAAAAAAAACGATCAGGTATAACATTACGAGCAGTGAGAGGTGAAGTGAATAACACTGATTATCTCCTCATCATGGCACCTGTTAGTGGGTGGGATATATTAGGCAGCAAGTGAACATTTTGTCCTCAAAGTCGATGTGTTAGAAGCAGGAAAAATGGGCAAGCGTAAGGATTTGAGCGAGTTTGATGAAGGGCCAAATTGTGATGGCTAGACGACTGGATCAGAACATCTCCAAAACTACAGCTCTTGTGGGGTGTTCCCAGTCTGCAGTGGTCAGTGTCTATCAAAAGTAGTCCAAGGAAGGAACAGTGGTGAACCCGGTGACAGGGTCATGGGTGGCCAAGGCTCAATGATGCATGTGGGGAGCGAAGCCTGGCCCGTATGATACGATCCAACAGACGAGCTACTGTTGCTCAAATTGCTGAAGTTAATGCTGGTTCTGATAGAAAGGTGTCAGAATACACAGTGCACGACGGGTCAGGGTTGTTTTGGCAGCAAAAAGGGGGACCAACACAATATTAGGCAGGTGGTCATAATGTTATGCATGATTGGTTTAAAGCTTTGTTACAAAAGACCCCACAGCTTTGGATACATTATGTCTCACAAACAACCTGGGAAATAATCACCAAAGTAAAACCATGATTTAGTGTGAATTACTTTTCCTCATTTTGCTGCACTAAGAATTTCATTTGACCTCATTCACTATGAACACTCCATAAACAAGTTTTCAACTAATTTATCAAAACTATTTGAACAGGATTTGCTGTTAGATAAAGCCTGAGAAACACAACAATGCAAATCATGCTTCTTTATAACTGTGACAAATTTGAGATACTTTACTAGAAGACAGCTATCTGATGAGCCAATTGGGACTGACTGAGCAGCACAGAAAGTTTGAAATCAAGTTATTCATAAACAATAATTATTCCATTTAGATAATTGTAATGGTTTAAAGATTCATTAGATAAGACTACTCTCAAAAAAACAAGTCTCTAACAATTAAGTGGATAATACATTCGAATGATTCACGTCCATGTTGACAAAGCTCCGCCCACATGATTTATGACGGGAAGCATATACAAAAACAAGCAAGCCTTCTGGACTGAAAGGCTACATAGGATCTTTCTTTAAAATCGACTAATGGAAAAGAAAAAAAAAATAAAGAAAAAGAACTTCACCTCTCCCATGTCTTCTTCCTCTTCCTCTTCTGAAGTTACTTCATCAGTGGTACCATGCTGGGTAAATAAGCAAACAAAACAAAAAAGAGACACTTAATAAAGACAAACCACAACTACTTTGATCCGTCAAGATTTTTAGTCAGACCTGCGTACCTTTCTTTCTTGGTTGACAGGGCCAGCGGGGAGAGGCTGATCCAGCATCTCTACATCAGGATGCTGAGGTAGATTATACAGCCTACACAGGTCACAGATCAGCCTCTTCAGTTGCTGCAGGAGCTAGAAAAAAAAAAACAACCCACATTTCACCATGATTGTTAGTGGAAAAAAAAAACCACAGTCACAATGCCTTATTTACTAAATCACAAGCTGTCTGGAAAATGAGAGAGAGAAAAAAATTACCATTAAATGCTTTCAAGTCTTAATGCACCTAAGTGATATTCATTTTCTGAGCTCATGGACAAATTATTCTTATCAGAGTAATGGAGCAGGTGTCACGCAATCATAGCAGCAGCAAGAAGAAATTTCCCTAGGACACACTGAGTACCAGCTCACACAAAGAACAGAAAATGATCTCCACCAAGCTAACACAAACTGGCTGAGGTTATGAGATGGAATAAACCTGGAGTTGCCGAAAAAAATGTTTTAATTTTTTAAAAAATCTTTAAAAAATTTTTTTTAATTTCTTTAAAAAAAAAAAAAGTAAAAATAAAATGTAAATAAATTTTTAAAAATTATATAAACATTAAAAAAAAACGTTCTGTTATAACATTTACCCAAACAATGTCTTGTTTACTTCACACGCTATTTCTCACAGCTTGTCTTCATACTGTGTTATGAACGTAACCTCAGGAAACTCAATACTGAAGAAGTTTGCAAATTTGTGGTTAGTCACAGTGCCAGGTTGTGTTGTGGTTCGTTCCTGAAATTCGCAAATTAATCAGAAAACCACAGACTATTGGAAAATACCATTTTTTTTAAATGGCAGAGCGTCCCAAGTCACAGCTCGGAAAAGCAGAACATGTTGTTTCTCTCTGCTATTTTGTAAACGTACTCACAATGGGCTTCATTTTCCGATATTTAAACGAGGTAGTGTGTAATTGTTTTCAGAACTACAAATTTATGTCAGAAACAAAAGTTTCAGTAATGATGATTGTACTCATGTAAATGTGTTTAATTGGTAAATCCCCAAGCGTGTTTTCGGCGTAGCTGATTTACATTTACTGATGCCCATAAAACTCAATAAAAACAATACCCACAGATCTGAGAACAACAAAACGCCATGAAGGAACTCGCCTAAATATGCCACGAAGGAAATCTTCCAGTAAGGAAGCTCAACCTCTGCCGTGTGTTGGCTACATCGAGCACACACCTCATTCTTTCACAGGGTGCCGTTACTTTGGTCAAGGTTCTTGAGGCTCAATATACAAATAGAAATTTATCCAAACTCGGAAGCTCTTGACGGATACGAAAGTTTTTCTGAACTACTGGTTAAACTTGTAACACTAACTGCACAGGTTGTAGTTCTGTGACATTAAATATGATATAATCTCATGATTATATCATATTTAACCCCGATTTTTGTGTAAATGCTCCTGTGAACGATATATGAAAAATTTATTTGCATCCTGGGGGGCCCGGTGGCTTGGTGGTTAGCACGTGTGCCTCACACCTCCAGGGTTGGGGGTTCGATTCTCGCCTCCGCCATGTGTGTGTGGAGTTCGCATGCGCCTCGGGGGTTTCCTCCCCCGGTCCAAAGACATGCAATGTAGGTTGATTGGCATCTCTAAATTGGCCGTAGTGTGCGATTGTGCGGGTGAATGAGAAAGTGTGTGTGCCCTGCAATGGGTTGGCACTCCGTCCAGGGTGTATCCTGCCTTGATGCCCGATGACACCTGAGATAGGCACAGGCTCCCCATGACCCGAGAATAGATCGGATAAGCGGTAGACAATGGGGAAAAAAATAATAATTTGCATCCTGTTAACGTTAATGACTTAACGCTTAGCTTAACTGCAGAGCAGCGGCACGAAGTCCTAATTTAAGCATCGGGGTCTCGGTGTTAGAAAATGTTCCTGCCGTGCTATTAAAGCTGGAGAGTGAGCTACAAAGAAATCAATATTTGCACAGATATTTTTGTCTATCACACCACCGTGGGGTTCGCACGGCACCAATGTGCTGTGAAAAATGCTGAAAAAACTTTTGCTGAATGCTGAAAAAAGCAGCCAAAAAGTTTCAAGGAAACTGGGAAGGTCTCAGTCAGAGGGAGAACGAGTCTGAAGCTCAAGCTGTGACTTCATCAAGGGGAATATCATAAAAATATTAGAAAATGATAAAATAAGGACCCTTACCAGCGTATTGCCTTTTCTTACATCCTCCAGGCGCTCCAAAATTTGGGTCAGACTTGGGTCATCGGAGTCCACAAACCATAATGGGGGCGTTGAAGGATAGGATTCCTGTGAGGCAGACAAAGGAGAGTTATTGTCACTGTTGATGTAGATTTGGCCAAAATAATAGGAAGCACACTAACAATAACAAGAGCTATGGTTTAAAGCTTTGCTCAGAAACTAAAACGTCACAAACTAATAGATAATGTGAGCGTGGTCATACCATGTAAATCTGAAATACCTGACTTTCCTTCAAATCTCCTTGGATCAAACTAGCTGTTTTACTACAATCGACGTCAGTAGCTAGAAAAAAATCTATTAAAAAAAAAACATCCAAAATTTCACACCATACTCCAAAAACTATGATGCAACATGATTGCTTTAATAAACCATGGCTATGTTTCTCCGACAGCTAAGTGTGAAGTCAAAATGTGGTGTGCTGTTAAATATAGCAGATGTGTACACGTGATTCTTTGCAAAAATGATCTCAAAGGTGTTTGCATGTGTGTGTTTTAATATCTTGATGACTAGGTCTGATGAATTGGATCTCCCACATTTACAAAGCAGAGAAAAGGTGTTCTCCACCAGCGCCATAAATGTATTAATTCATTCACTGTAAATTAGGCAGAGTAACACAATGATGATATATTGATGCTGTGATCAATTCTGTCACTGAGCACTTTTCAGGAATCCTCAGGCATTTTTAACACCGACTAAGTCCAACAGACAGAAAAATAAAATATCTTCAGATGGATTTATTGTACATCACAACATTATTTATTTAATTGACATTAAATTAAAACAGTTTCCAAAGCTGTGTGACAGGTCTGTTATGGCTGTGTGGCAAGAATAAAACACCCAGGGGGTGAGATTACAGAAGTTACCACCCAGAAGTTACTTTCCAATAATAATGTGGACATCTAAAACAAGTTCCTGTTATCGCTTATGTTATGGCAGCCATACACAGTAGGAGTGCAACAATGTCATGATGTCATGTATTGTGATGCAAAAAAGTGACAATATGCATCATATAAACGCTGGTCACATGACCGTATGGAGAGTCTGTGGGATTCCGGTCTCATTACAGAGACGGGAACTGCCTACACTTGTGAAGTGACCGGTAGACAGATAGGTCTGGACTGCAATGACCAGCAAGCACAATCTGTTCTACAATTACACAACTATGTAATGTGTTATATGTTCAAAAAAAAAAAAAAGGATTTCTGTAGCATTGAAATCCCAACACCTGTGTGATATACAGCGCTTGAGAAAGAGGCCAGGAAAATAGGTCATTTTAGCCAATTATTAGAGCTCTATTTCTGCTACAAAGATGTTTTAAACTACCCAGATCAGGTGTTTGTTCTGTCAGAGTTTTAAAAATTTATACATTTGTTCATTTACGGTACGGTGAACCTGCGTTAGAGATATAGTGAACATGTTTTAGGTTGTTTTGCACTGTTTACAAATCAGAAAATTAAAAAAAAGAATCTTTTCAGTCCTTCATTTAAATTTTCGGACAAATACGTCACATCACATGGTGACAAGTGTACAGTGATACCCCTATTAAAAAGTAATCCCTGCACCATCTCTTTTAATATCTCAACGTTAATAAGATCAAAATATTTGTCATGTTACAGAAAGCCACAAAATCCTCCCATGGCGGAAAACTTTTACAGCTTTACTCACGCCTTTTACAAACTGCTGTCCCTGGATATTCTTTCCAAAAAACCTCATCAATGATTACACTCATTTTATATCAGTTAACGAAGCACGACCGCAGCACAACCCCCGCTGCACGCTGTTACTATTGAAACGATATATTTAATTAAGCGCATTAATACAGTCTTGTGATTTGTCCTGTAGCCGGGACTACTTTCAGAGATGGTGTTATGGAACATTACCTGAACAGATTTTGACCAATCAGAATTCACAGTGCTGTGATGTCTTTTATATCGAAAATTACAATATTAGCACTGTTAGCATGTGTCAGTCCGCTTGGGTCGACTTGTACCCACTGTGGTGACTAAAAAAATAAACAAACAGCTAACTAGCTAGCTAGGTTAGCAAAGTTGCTATGGCTAGCAACAACAAATAACATCGATAACTAGCGAAGTTAGCCAAGTGGGTCTTATTTACTTTGTCAAACAGCTAAACAATTCCCGTGCACACTTAATCGACGTTTACATGCTAATTCACGCTAGCCAGCTAACAATTTTTGTTTACTACACTATGTAATAACACGACGTTGCTATTGAAACAACCCCGTTGCGATTGTTTAAATATATTACTGTATGCGCTTTATTCATATCGAGGTGCTTTAATTGTTTAATCTCTATTGCAGCCTGTTTAAAACGTGCTGCTTTAACTAATACTTAGAATTTTCCTTCGGTGATCAATAAAGTATTAGCTAACGTTAGCTTTTAGTCTGTTAACCTGAACGGCCGAGCTACAAACGACTTCCTGTTACACACATAGTGCGCTTAAAAGGCAGCACAAGACATTATATCTAGCAATGCTTGAGTGCGACTAGGGAGGGAGTCAGGAGCAATTTGGGATGCGACCCAACTTTTCTTTTATACGCGAGAACCGTCGCGGCCAACCGTTCTCGTTTCTTACCGTGATATTGCAGTGGATAATAAGCAGCTTGTCTCCGGTCACATTAAACTGGCAGCTCAGCTCATCGGGCTTCCAGTCGATGATCCTGAAGCGTTCGTGGTTCGTGTCGAAAATGGACTCGAGAAACTTCAGCTCGGCCTTCAGTCCCGAAACCGACATCTTGTGCTCATCTCCGGATAAAAGCACAAGACAGGACCCTATATAGTCACGTATAGTCGAGTCCGAGCTGGATAAACGAGCAAAGAGAGCAACAAACGAAGAAATATACGTTATTAAGGCAAACCTTTAGCCTGGGAGCTAACGAGAGCTAACTTAGCTAGCAGGCTAATAACAACGCCTTCCTTTACTTGGTTCGTTCGGGTTTTTTCGTCTATGTTTTTGTTGCTGTCAGAGGACCAACAAGCAACCAATTTTGTTTATACGGCATCCATAATGTGTCATCTAATCAATATTGCCCGTCATTTACCTCTCTGTTGACTAAACTACCTAAAAATACAGACCTAAATACAGGGAACTATTTATCTATCGCTGTGAGTCGTGGCGCTAAACGGAAGAAGATTCTTTCTGGGGTTTAAAGATGACCGTTCGTCTCGTGAACGCGCATTCCCAGCATACTGTGCGCGTCCATTGCAAAGCAAGGCAGAGACCGCATGGCAAATCGCGTCCTCTTAGATACAGAGTGAACTACGTAGGGTATAAAAGCCATTATTTCAGAACATGTGTAGTGTGCTCAGTAAGGGTGGAAAGAGCCATTTCGGATTCAACCATGAGCGTTTCTGGTTTATTCACCCTAAATGCGACACTTTGCGTTTCTTTATGACTTATTTGCAAAGAATAATAAATAGTAAATATATTAAATGAACTTTGAATAAAGATATTTGTTGGAAAAAAAAAATCAGAAGTCTCTTAAAAATTTACAATTTTTATTCCAGGCCCTTGAGGCCCCCCAACTCCTAGGGGCCCTGTATGACTTCCCTTTCATTCACAGCTATGGCCACTTTTAAGGTCCTTCTGAACAACCTACAGGGTGTCCAAAAAGACAGGAACCAATGAGAGTAAAACTACATATAATACATTTTGTATTTATTTATTATTTTTTTTAGACATATGCTCTACATGTTCAATCCTAACACTCTACACATTTTGTTAGCTGCTGTATCATTTGCATTACTTACTCTACGTATTCCTATAGGCTCCTAACTTTTCAGACACCTTGTATAACTCTGTAATGCATGTGTGTGACATGTTCGCTCTCATCCACCATACACACACAAAGAAAATGCAATTCAGTAGCCTACAACCCAATACAAATACAGTCTCTAAAAGCAACAAATAAGTCAAAAAGACATTGTGGTGCATGCTGTGATGATCAATACAAGCTATATTTAACCTAGATAGTCCCCTGGTTGTCTGTGAATCACAGCTAGAAAGTGTGGATTCAGCCATTATAAAAATGATTCTATTGTTATTGTCAGTACCAGCTTGACTGGGTTGTTGAATCGATTGAGTTTAGTCCATACGTCAATAATACATCAAAAAAAGAAAAAAGTTAGGCCTATAAATAATATGAGCTTAATGTGTTCTGGATGCAGAAAAATCAGGAATAAATCTTGACTGACATGGTCTGTGAAATTAATTTTACACTAAATACATTTACATACTAAAAGTTTGTGTTGGGACATTTCATTCATTCCTCTTTAGTAACCACTTTATCCTGGTCAGGGTCACGGTGGATCCTGGAAGCACTGGAAGTGAAGCAGGAACACCTATAACCCTATATGGGATTGACAGTCCATCGCACGGACAACTCGCACCCCAATCATGGAAGCATCCTTTAAACAAAAATGACTCGAGGTAGAACTGTAACTGGCAGTAAAAAGTTCAAACACATGATCCCAGTGCTGGGGGATTTAGAGAGCTGGAAGGCCACAGGAGAAGGCCAAAGGGAGATGAGTAAAGGCTTAAATGGGAGCAGACAGGCGCAAGGAGGCTCGCTGAAGCATGAAAAACTCAAAATGTAAACAGTCCCAGCATTCCCTGAGGAGTTAAGCCCTTTACCGGCATGCATGTGTAAATGTGTCTCGCAATACAGTCCTCTCAGCCCGCATTTGGCCATGATGGCAGTCCAGAGAAGCAACGGAGAGTTAGCTACATTTCACACGCAGTGGGGAGGTGGAAATGTGTGGGCTGGTCACACAGGAAGTGGAAGTTTTTGGCGGGATTAGTTATGGGACAAAATGTGTACAGAAGAAGAAGCAGAAGAAGCAGAATAATAATAAGAAGCATAAGAAGCAGCAGCAGAAGAAGAAGAAGTATGTGAGATAGTAATAGTGTGCTTTGCATAATCAGCAGATTAATACAAAAAATTAAATATCAGCTCAGACTAAGTGATTAGTTCATATTAATTACAAACATCATAATGAAATTTATTTAGAGATATTAATATGAACATTTCAAAGCACAAATTTCTACAGGTTGTTAGACACCATGAGAGCCACTGTAATAGTCACAAGATGGCGTAAGAGACCACTCTGATACCCTTCGGTCTTTCAGTCGTCTTCTCTGTCATTTATTTCTCTTTTTTTTTTTCTTTTTCAGATCTCACATTTCATATTATGTCACATAACACAAGCAGATGATACTGTAGACATGAATTTACAAAAGAAATAAACGTGCCACTTTATTAGGAACATCTGCTTATTTATCCGATGAGTTAATCATGTGTCAGAAGAGAAGCAAAAATATACAAATCCAAATACATTTCAGGTTTAACATCAGAATGGGATAAAAATGTACTCTCAGTGACTTTGACCATGGCTTTGAGTATTTCTGAAACTGCTGATCTCTTGGGATTTTCATGCACAACAGTCTTTAGTGTGTACACAGAATCATGTGGGTAAAAACATCCGGTAAATGAAGGATCTGCTGGCAGAAAGGTCTTTTTAATGAGAGATGTCAAAGGATAATGACCAGGACGTTAGATGAGAAGGGACAGGAAGGGTTTATTAACTCAAATAACTACTCTGTAGAACCGTGGTGAGCTGAAAAGTGTCTCGGAGCATCTCAAACCTTGAGACGGACAGGCTAAAAATCCTTATCTGATATTAAAATAAGTGATAATGCCATGCGTTGATTTGTTTGTTCATGTTTAAGGCAATGATGTTGTCTCTAAAGCTAATTTGTTGCAATCAGCACTGTAAAATATCCTAAAGAGATAAAAGCATTCTATAGGAACTGTCTGTATTCACAAAGGAAGTGGTGTTAAGTTTTGTATTTTTAATAAAGAAGCCTGTGAATGCTTTTTGGGGTTATTTGAAGTCATCCAGTGATCCATGACATCCACTAATATGAAGCAGCAGCTCTAATGATTGGGTGAAATGATGAAGCTCTTCAAATAAGTGACAAAATGTCATCAAGAACAGACCAGACAAGTCCAGTTGATTTGACTTTCTTCTAGTAAACAATGTGATGTCTATTCCAGTTTTGAAGGATGGCACGGAAAAAGCATGCGGTTATGTGACAGCCATGTTGAGGCCTCATTCCCAGACTGTAAATCTCACTGAAGTATCTATCAAAGCAGGACCTTGTATGGTCTTTCTGGACAAATACAGCTGCACATTAAGATATATGACATGCGGCGTGTCTTCTTATGGACAAATCACATTTACAATCACGATTTTGTGTTTTATGTCCTGAAATTTCATATTTAATCTAAAGTATGACAACATCATGTGAACAATATCTTAGAAATAAAACCAAAAGTTACAGGCGAAAATCACTGAATCGCATGAAAAAAAAAATCAAAAGTGAAACTCAGCAAATCATGGGATAAAAGAAATGCACATGTAAAAGTAAAGGAATCCTGTGAAATAAAATCAGACCTGAAAAGAAATGAATCCTTTGAAAAACAAAACAAAAAACTAAACAATAAATCATAAGAAAACTAAAAAAAACATTCATTCATTCATTCATTCATTCATTCATTCATTCATTCATTCATTCATTCATTCATTCATTCATTCATTGTCTATCGCTTATCCGAGCTATTCTCGGGTCACGGGGAGCCTGTGCCTATCTCAGGCATCAAGGCAGGATACACCCTGGACGGAGTGCCAACCCATTGCAGGGCACACACACACTCTCATACACTCACGCAGTCACACACTACGGACAATTTAGAGATGCCAATCAACCTACAATGCATGTCTTTGGATCGGGGGAGGAAACCGGAGTACCCGGAGGAAACCCCCAAGGCACGGGGAGAACATGCAAACTCCACACACACACATGGCGGAGGCAGGAATCGAACCCCCAACCCTGGAGGTGTGAGGCAAACGTGCTAACCACTAAGCCACCATGCCCCCCTCACTAAAAAAAATAATTAATTAAAAAAAATAAAATTCATTAAAATAAATGAATTGTGATAATATATAAATGACATAAATAATGAATACAAATAGTAAAAAAAAAGGTGTAATACTAAATGATTCACATAAAACAATCACACATGAAAATCAATGAATTGTGTAACAAATATCATGTGAATAAGTGACATTTAAGAAAAAAGCACACACAAAAAATCCCTCTACATGCAAAAATTCTAAGCATGTCAACATTCGTGTTTAAGAAAAAAATTATTACACACAAGAATCGTATGATTATGTACTTTGTGAAGTTTTTTTTACTGTAAGGATTGATTACATTTCTGATCCAGTGTGTTCCCTCATTAATAAAAGGTCCCATCATTAATATTAAATCACTGGAGCCAAATGTAGTGCACTTGATTTTAAGGGAAGGATAAACTATCTACAGGATTATCAGAGAGAAGTGTATGAAGGTGACAGGTTCCATGAATAATTCACACTAAAACGAAACAGAGCCTTCTGTCACAGACTGCATTACGTACACCTCCCTTCGGTTTGGTTCGGCTGATTAGAAAGGCAATTTCCTAAAATGATTATTCTACTCTGTACATTAAACTAACGAGCGAGCATGTCCTGTGGTGAAAGGCTGCCTTAATGCTCTGATTAGCACTACAGGGTGCCACATGGTTGTCCTTGATCAATTCTGAAGTGACGAACTCAGAGGGGAACCAAACAAATGGTCAAGCAATCAAGGAAGGCCACTTCAAGCTCTCAGTATGAGTTGGACTCTTTTTTTATTCTTAAGCTGATATTTTCTGATAGTTCTTTTTCATGACATGGCAACCCAAAAATGAAATAATATTAAATGGGAGGCAAACATTCACACATAGGGAACCACAGGAAACCCATGATCAGGACTGAACCCTGGATTTTATTTATTCATTCATTCATTGTCTACCGCTTATCCGAACTATACTCCGGTCACGGGGAGCCTGTGCCTATCTCAGGCGTCATTGGGCATCAAGGCAGGATACACTTTGGACGGAGTGTCAACCCATCGCAGGGCACACACACACTCTCATTCACTCACGCAGTCACACACTACGGACAATTTAGAGATGCCAATCAACCTACCACGCATGTCTTTGGACTGGAAGAGGAAACCGGAGCACCCGGAGGAAACCCCCGAGGCACGGGGAGAACATGCAAACTCCACACACACATGGCGGAGGCGGGAATTGTGCTAAGGCAAACGTGCTAACCACTAAGCCACCGTGCCCCCCCCGGATTTTATTTAATTATTCATAAATTCAGATCTGCTGCTCTTCTTTAATCGAATTCTCTATAGACAAAAAGGCTCAGAAAGGAAAAGCCCCAAGGTCATTGACTGGATGTTATTTGTTTTCACTGTGTGTAAGGTGGAAGACATACATTTAAAGAAAAAAACACAGCCAAATGGGAGGAGTGAAAATGATATGGCCTTTATTGCCATCTCCCCTCCTCCTTTAATCCTTCCCTTACTGCCAAGGGTGTATCGGAGTGTACAAGATTAATGG
Organism: Hemibagrus guttatus; assembly: GCA_033459395.1. Lineage (NCBI taxonomy): Eukaryota > Metazoa > Chordata > Actinopteri > Siluriformes > Bagridae > Hemibagrus > Hemibagrus guttatus. The sequence continues at coordinate 26,770,903 of JAUCMX010000004.1, forward strand.
CAGGAAGAGGTCAGGGTATTGGTGGTGTCACTGCTGTAATAATTCAGAGTGAGCAGGTTCACATGAGTGGGTCAGTCCGAGAGAAATATAGCCTGTTGGATTTGTGGCATCTATTTAATATGGTAGAAGGCGTAGTTTTGGGGGGACCGACAGTCCAGCACATCTTCTGCTTGTGTAGTGCAGTGAATCAGTGCAATCTGTTTATTTATCATCACCATTGACCTAATAATCATTCTACAGGAAAACATCTCACAAACCAGGAAGTAGAAAAAAAATATGTAGTCATTCAAATGTTACAATATCTACCTGTGACCTCATTTCCTCTCTTTTATTTATTTATTTATTTATTTATTTATTTATTTATTTATTTTCATCTAGGTTTCCACATTCTCCTTAACCTTCGTCATTTTAAACAATTTTCCAATATCATAATGTAAATTATAATTTTTTTGGTGTAAATTGGGTATTTGGAAAAAAAAAAGGACGATGAACAGGACCTTAGATATTTAACATGCCACATAAACAGAACAAAAAGTAAGTTTTCTGTAGAGGTGTTTATTTAGTATTTTTGGAAGGAGTCTCCGGTGTCAGAACTCTGCAACAGGCAAAGATAACGCTTGAATTTTTCCTGATGCATAAAAGTCTTCAGAATGGAGGGTCAAAACATGACTAGCTGAATTTTTTTATTTTTTTGTCAAATTCAGTAGAGTGAAAAAAACCTGGGTATACACCGATCAGGTATAACATTCTGAGCAGTGAGAGTTGAAATGAATAACACTGATGATCTCCTCATCATGGCACCTGTTAGTGGGTGGGATATATTAGGCAGCAAATGAACATTTTGTCCTAAAAGTTGATGTGTTAGAAGCAGGAAAAATGGGCAAGCGTAAGGATCTGAGCGAGTTTGACAAGGGCCAAATTGTGATGGCTAGACCACTGGATCAGAGCATCTCCAAAACTGTAGCTCTTGTGGGGTGTTCCCAGTCTGCAGTGGTCAGTATCTATCAAAAGTATCCTTTAATTCCTGTAAGTATCCTTTAAGTGGAGGCCCGTGGAGGCCCCACCTCACAACTAACAACTTAAAGGATCTGCTGCTAACATGGTCAGATCCTTTAGGTCTTTTCAGTTGCAAGGTGGGGCCCATGGAGGGTCTTAAAGGATCTGCTGCTAGCATCTTGGTGCCAGATACCACAGCACACCTTCAGGAATCTAGTGGAGTGCATGCCTCGATGGGCCAGGCCTATTTTGGCAGCAAAAAGGGGACCAACACAATATTTGGCAGGAGGTCATAATGTTATGCTTGATTGGTGTATCGTAATAGTAACTGATACTTAGAACTGACTTCTTTTACAGCTGTTCTGTAACACTAAATGTAACAACAAATGAATAAAAAGTACATTACATAGTCATTCTTTAAGAATTTTAGAACTACTGTACTGAATTGCTATGGTGTAAGAGGAATAAAACACTTCAGCAAGTGCTGCTGTGAGAAAAGAATCAAATTTGGGGTGGGAAGAGTATCTCATATATGAAATGTTTTATATTTGACCTCATGAAATATATTTTACATTTAATTCAACATAACATAATTCTTTGAGGGGGGGGGCACGGTGGCTTGGTGGCTTGGTGGTTAGCACGATTTCCTCACATCTCCGGGGTTGGGGGGTTTGATTCCCGCCTCCACCGTGTGTGTGTGGAGTTTGCATGTTCTCCCCGTGCCTCGGGGGTTTCCTCCGGGTACTCCGGTTTCCTCCCCCAGTCCAAAGACATGCATGGTAGGTTGATTGGCATCTCTAAATTGTCCGTAGTGTGTGTGAATATGAGAGTGTGTGTGCCCTGCGATGGGTTGGCACTTTGTCCAGGGTGTATCCTGCCTTGATGCCCAATGATGCCTGAGATAGGCACAGGCTCCCCGTGACCCGAGAATAGTTTGGATAAGCGGTAGACAATGAATGAATGAATAATTCTTTCATTTGAGTCTAATTAATTCATTCATAAGCCTGATTCTTCTCTATTTTACAAACTGCAGGGTTGAAATTGTCTCATTCTGTTGGCAGAGCAATTGTTTATTTCAAGAAAGAAGCAAAATTACCTGCCAATAATACAAGACAAGTTCATTCTTAAAATTCATAAATATATCCAGTAGTTTGTTTAATGGTCTTAATCTAGCCATGGGGGTCACAGTCCAGTGACTTCTGTGCCGGTCCCAAGCCCGGATAAATAGAGAGGGTTGCGTCAGGAAGGGCATCCGGCGTAAAACATTGCCAAATTTAACCATGCGAATTGTCAGTATGAATTTCATACCGGATCGGTCGAGGCCCGGGTTAACAACGACCGCCATCGGCGCCATTGACCTACAGGGCGCCAGTGGAAATTGGGCTACTGTTGGTCGAAGAAGTAGAGGAGGGAGGAGAGCGCGCAGACAGAGAGAGAAGAGGAAAGGTAAGAGTGTAGGACTGAGAATAGGAACTCTGAATGTTGGTACTATGACAGGGAAAGGTAGAGAGCTGGCTGATATGATGGAGAGAAGGAAGGTGGATATACTGTGTGTACAGGAGACCAGGTGGAAGAGTAGCAAGGCTCGTAGTATAGGAGCAGGATTCAAGCTGTTTTATTATGGTGTGGATAGTAAGAGAAATGGGGTAGGTGTGGTCCTGAAGGAGGAGTTTGTGAGGAATGTTCTAGAGGTGAAGAGAGTGTCAGACAGGGTGATGAGTCTGAAGTTAGAGATTGAAGGGGTGATGTTGAATGTTGTTAGTGGTTATGCCCCACAGGTAGGTTGTGAGTTAGAGGAGAAAGAGAGATTCTGGAGTGAATTAGATGAGGTGATGGAGAGTATTCCCACGGGTGAGAGAGTGGTGATAGGAGCGGATTTTAATGGACATGTTGGTGAGGGGAACACAGGTGATGAGGAGGTGATGGGCAAGTTTGGAGTTAAGGAAAGGAACCTTGAAGGACAGATGGTAGTGGATTTTGCTAAGAGGATGGACATGGGTGTGGTTAACACTTATTTTCAGAAGAGGGAGGAGCATAGAGTGACTTACAAGAGTGGAGGTAGGAGAACACAGGTAGACTACATCCTATGTAGAAGAGGCAATCTGAAAGAGATTAGTGACTGTAAAGTGATAGTGGGAGAGAGTGTAGCCAGACAGCATAGGATGGTGGTGTGTAGGATGACTTTGATGGTCTGTAAGAAGAAGAGGTCAGAGATAGAGAAGAAAACCAAGTGGTGGAAGCTGAAAAAGGAGGAATGTTGTGAGGAATTTAGACAGAAGTTGAGACAGGCTCTGGGTGGTCAGGTAGTGCTGCCAGATGACTGGGAAACTACAGCAGAAGTGATCAGGGAGACAGGGAGAAAGGTGCTGGGTGTGTCATCTGGAAGGAGGAAAGAAGATAAGGAGACTTGGTGGTGGAATGAGGAAGTTCAGGATAGTATCCAGAGGAAGAGGTTAGCCAAGAAGAAGTGGGACATGGACAGGACTGAAGAGAATAGACAGGAATACAAGGAGTTACAGCTCAGAGTGAAGAGGGAGGTGTCTAAGGCCAAGCAGAAGGCATATGACGAGTTGTACACTAGGTTAGACACTAGAGAAGGAGAGAAGGACTTGTACAGGTTAGCTAGGCAGAGGGATCGAGATGGGAAGGATGTGCAGCAAGTTAGAGTTATTAAGGATAGAGATGGAAGGGTGCTCACAAGTGAGGAGAGTGTACAGAGGAGATGGAAGGAATACTTTGAGGAGCTGATGAATGAGGAAAATGAGAGGGAAAAAAGAGTAGAAGGGGTGAACTCTGTGGAACAGAAAGTAGATAAGATTAGAAAGGATGAAGTCAGGAAGGCTTTGAAGAGGATGAAAAGTGGGAAGGCAGTCGGTCCTGATGACATCCCGGTGGAGGTCTGGAAGTGTCTGGGAGAGGCAGCAGTGGAATTTTTAGCTAGTTTGTTCAACAGGGTTTTAGAGAGTGAGAGGATGCCTGAGGAATGGAGAAGAAGTGTGTTAGTGCCAATCTTTAAGAATAAGGGTGACGTGCAGAGTTGCAGTAACTATAGGGGGATAAAGTTGATGAGCCATACAATGAAGGTATGGGAAAGAGTAGTGGAAGCTAGGTTAAGGAAGGTAGTGGAAATTTGTGAGCAGCAGTATGGCTTCATGCCCAGAAAGAGCACAACAGATGCAATTTTTGCTCTGAGGATTTTGATGGAGAAGTATAGGGATGGTCAGAGGGAGTTGCACTGTGTGTTTGTAGACTTGGAGAAAGCGTATGACAGGGTGCCACGAGAAGAGCTGTGGTACTGTATGAGGAAGTCAGGAGTAGCAGCGAAGTATGTCAGAGTGGTGCAGGACATGTATGAGAGGAGCAGGACAGTGGTGAGGTGTGCTGTAGGTCAGACAGAGGAGTTCAATGTGGAGGTGGGACTGCATCAGGGATCGGCTCTGAGCCCCTTCCTGTTTGCTATAGTGATGGACCAGTTGTCAGAGGAGGTCAGACAGGAGTCTCCTTGGACAAGGATGTTTGCAGATGACATTGTGATCTGTAGTGAGAGCAGGGAGCAGGTGGAGGAAAACCTGGAGAGGTGGAGGTTTGCGCTGGAGAGAAGAGGAATGAAAGTCAGTCGTAGTAAGACTGAGTACATGTGTGTGAATGAAAGGGAGGGAAGTGGAACAGTAAGGTTACAGGGTGAAGAGGTGAAGAAGGTACAGGAGAAGGTGCAGGAGGCAAAGAGGAAGGCCAAAGAGGAGGTATATGGATGGAATTAATGAGAATATGAAGCTAGTGGGTGCAAGTGTTGAGGATGCAGAAGATAGGGATAGGTGGAGAGAGATGATTCACTGTGGCGACCCCTGAAGGGAAAAGCCGAAAGAAGAAGAAGAAGAAGTTTGTTTAATGGTCTTAGATCTCATAATGTGAGATATTAAATAACGTTTGAATTATTCAAGATATCACATGCCAAGATATATTTTTTTGCAGCATGTAAAAATAAATATAGCAAACATTTAGATTCACTTCCAGTTTAAGGACCATGGTTGTTTTTTAAATTAATTTATATTATATATTATAATTTATATTAATTTTTTCAGCTTTTCTGGTAGCGTAGGTACAAACAGGTTAAGAAACAACCACGCATAAATGGGTTTACAAAATATGTCATGTCCCTGATTCATTTCCATCTAAGTGTAATGTAAATTAGTTTGCATTGAAATCTGTTCGGATGACAGAAATTGAGAAATTGGGTCTCAAAACTCCGATCAATGACAATCAATCCCAAGTGTGACCTTTTACCCGAATGCTGTAACATACAAATTTAATTTCAATAACAGCTCTAAAAACATACAGTGACCTTCTTTAGGTCATTGCATGTGTTGGCAAGGCAACCTCTCAGACTATGTAATAGTTTCCTGTAACGTTTCTGAATGAAAATTAAGGATTCACACGGATGGATTTCTCAAGCACTTTTACATAAACGCTCTTGTGTTTTATGACACTGCAAAGATTTCTCACTGCTTTAAACCTGTCTTTGGTCAGTGGATTGGAAAAGATGTTCCCACTAAAGATGGCTGAGGAAAGTCAGATCTCTATGGATTAACAACAGCTTCCAGTTTACTGATTTCTTTGTTAGTCTTAATAACAATATCAAAAGGAATTCTTAAAAAGAAAAGAAAAAGTGCTGGCTGGATTACTGAAAAAAATCAGATTACAGATTCAGCTACGGATTATACTTCAGATAATAAATCTAGGAATGCTAATACTTTTTTTTAAAGTCCTTCTTGGACCAAATGATTCATTAAAGTGGAAAATGCAGTTAACTGATGATTAGCTTCAGCAGGATGTGATGTGATGAGCTATTGTTAAGGTGATTCTTTTCTTTCACAAGAGAGTGTAACACTGGTGTAATGCCACAGTTGGCATTTGTGAGTGATGTACAAAATTGTTTCAGCTCAAAGAATGAAAAAATAGATCCAGAAAAATGGAATTTTGTGTCTGTTTGGTTGTGTCCATGTTCAGCAATGAATGTCTTTGTCATGTCCCACTCCACAGTGGTGCTTAATATGAAGCTCATATGAAAATAGACACTCAGAGCTTTAAGAATTTGCAGTGTTTCATAAGTATTTCTGTTTATATCAAACCTACTAGGAGCAATATATTCAAAGAAAAGTTCCAAAAAGGATTTGTTTACAGCATATGCCCTTGTCCATAGTAACTTACATTTCTCTCATTTTGAGGATTAAGGGCTTTGCTCAGAAGCCCAGTAGTGGCAGCTTGGCAAACCTGGGCTTTGAACTCACAGCCTTCTAATCAATAGCCCAACACCTTAACCACTAAGCTACCAGATGCCCCTAAGATGCCCCTAAGATGCCCCTAAGATGCCCCTAAGATGCCTTCTAAGATGCCCTAAGTGTTTGTTCATAAGCATCTAAAATGAAGACGTTATCTTCAACCAATAAAATTCTGTGTAAGGTTATCCAACAGAGGGAAAGACACACGTCTCACACTGAAAGCCAACAGAGTCCTGATTCATTTTATATCAGACTTGCAGAGATAAAATAATTCTCTTGTTTACACTGATAGAAAATTTCCGATAAGTCAAAAAACACAAAAGGATATGGGCAGTGATAGGTGAAGTGGTTAGAGCTCCGGGTTGTTTATCGGAAGGTTGGAGTTAAACCCTCTCTACTTCAGGGGCATTGTATTATAGCTGCCCCTACGCTCCTTAGCTGGAATATGTGAAGAAAAGAATTGCTGTAAATGTATGATAAATGTAAATGGTGATAATGATGAAGGATAGCTGTAGCTCTGTTTCACTGGATGAGCAAATGTAAAAACTGATACTGTACAGTAGAATATCAGGGTCAAGTGGTCAAAAAATGCCTTTTATTACTTACTAGTCTGCTAAAATGATTTAAAAAAAAAAAAAAACTTGATGGTTAACCTTGGGTTGTGTATAAAAAGCCAAGATCCTCCCTGCAAATCACAGCAGGCTTCATTCACATCTCCACTAAACCTGTCTGATTGAGTGACATTCCCGAAACGAATGTGCGAACTTTAAACCCAATTGTCTTCTGGGTCGTATTTTATGACAGTACCACCCTCTTGTAGTTTGTCACCAGACAGCGTTCATGTCCTCTCTAATAAAGAGCCAGACTGGGGTTGCCATTGATGATTTATCCGAGGCTGTTGTCCTCTGTATGTACTGCTGCTGAAGATAATTGAAGCCGAGAAGCTCTCGTGTACTCTTACGCAAACAAATCGAGTGTCCGCACTTCGCCCCTGCTGTTCTGCTTTATGATGCAGAAAGAATCCATGTATGAAAATGATGCTTTTGTTTACATAGCTGCTTTTTGTTGTTCGGCTCATGACTGAAGTCTGCTCCGAGCTCTAGAAAGGTATAGAGGTCTTAGTGTTTGTGCTGTTACAAGGTGATTGGGTGTTAAAATTGATCATAATCATAATCATACTTCTTTAGTAAAGATGTGTCCTGTTGATCAGTGTGACACTAGCATTTCATCAGCATGTTTGGTCATAGATACAAAACTCTTCAGCTCTTGAGAAATATTTTAATCTCCTTCATAGAACAGCAGTTGTCATAAAGAGTCTTATAAAAGACATAAAAAGTCATATAGTAGTCTGTATATACTCAAAACACATTAACTGAACAAATCAGAAAACACAAGCCTGTATGCACTGCAGTCTCAGATTCCTCTTTTTTTCTAACGGGAATGTAACCTGATGTGGTCTTCTGCTCCTCATATTTGGATGTGTTGTGTGTTCTATGTGAGATACTTTTCTGATCACGACAAATGTAAAGATTTGAGCTATTTCTTGGTTATTTGAGCTGTTATAGACATCTGACCATTCTCTGCTGACCTTTCTCATCAACAAGGCATGTGTTCCTGCAGAACTGCTGCTAAAAAGAATTTTCTTTAATTTATTGTTTTTTTTTGTTTTGAGACTGTTGTGTGTCCAGAAAATCAGCCGTTTTTAAAAAATAATCATCATTAAAATTTGTGGCAACTGGCTCTTATCCAGAGCGACGTACAAGAGTGCTTTGAAGTCTCTATCAGTGAATACATCAACACTGGTTCAATAGGTCACAGATTTAGGATACCATTAGCCTAAAAAATGTGTTTTTTTTATTCAACATACCACATACAACAATGCATAAAACAAACAACTATGAGCCAGTTTAAGTGCTTCAGGAAGAGGTAGGTCTTCATCCGGTGTTTGAAGACAGTCAGTGACTCGGCTGTTCGGTCATCTGGGGGAAGTTAATTCCACCACCTGGGTGCCAGAACAGAGAAGAGTCTAGATGTATACCTACCTCTTACCCTGAGAGATGGTGGGACCAGTCGAGCAGTGCTAGTGGATTGGAGAGAGCTTTGCTTTTACTCAAAACACCATATCTTATCTGAAGCTCTTGACTTGTTTCTGCATGGTTTTATGCTTTACACTGCTTCTACACAATTGGTTGATTGTACATATGCATGAATGTACAATGTACCGAGATTCATAAATAAGTGGAATTTTACACCGATCAGGCATAACATTATGACCACCTGCATAATATTTTGTTGGTCCCCTTTTTTGCTGCCAAAACAGCCCTGAGCCATTATACACTGTGTATTCTGACACCTTTCTATCAGAACCATCATTAACCTCTTCAGCAATTTAAGCAACAGTAGCTCGTCTGTTGGATCAGACCACACGGGCCAGACTTCGCTCCCCACGTGCATCAATGTGCCTTGGCCGCCCATGACCCTGTCGCCAGTGCACCACTGTTCCTTCTTTAGACCACTTTTGATAGATACTGACCACAGACCGGGAACATCCCACAAGAGCTGCTCTGATGCAGTGGTCTAGCAATCACAATTTGTCCCTTGTCAAACTCGCTCAAATCCTTACGCTTGTCCATTTTTCTTGCTTCTAACACATCAACTTTGAGGACAAAATGTTCACTCGCTGCCTAATATATCCCACCCACTAACAGGTGCCATGATGAGGAGATAATCATTCTTATTCACTTCACCTGTCACTGTTCATAATGTTATGCCTGATCGGTGTATACCTATACAGATGCACAGGTATTCCTAATAAAGTGAACAGTGAGTATATGATGGTTTTAAACACCTAGCTGTTGAAAAGTAGCTAAAAAAAACTCCTTGAAAGTGTTTCAAATAGATTTTTCTAACAAGGAAAAAACAAGACTTTGTTTCCCAACCGCAAGCAAAAATCACTTATCGATTTCTCACCACTTCACCAATCTCCTGGCGCTAAAATACTGTCTGTGGATAATAGCCCAGCTATTATGACCATCTAATGACTTGGCTGAGCAGAGATCTGCGTAGTTCAGGAATTTCAAACTATAGTCTAATGCCATTGGCTCTACAGGCTTAAAGTAATGGCGAGTTAAACCTACATCCCACGCTGCCCAAAAATCATATATAAGCTGTCGGTCTGACACAAAGTCGATCTGTGTCATCATTCAAAATGAAAGAGGTATTCATGCCAGCTTTTTATCTTGCGGTATGAACTTTTCTCTGGCTGTTACAGATCCAGTGCTTCATCACATGCTTTATTGTTAGGTAAATGCTAAACACTTAGTCTTAACTTGCTGACTTTGCTGATGTATTCCAAAGTAGTTTATATTCACGGACAGGATCCTTACACAACTACACATTCACATCCCATCCGATCTTATTTCAGTGATCAGTAGAAATGCATCCCACGTTGAACAAATAAATCAGAGAAAGCAACACTGCTTGTGTTTGGTGTATATAGAGGCAATTTGTCACATAGTACTAGCTCATTAAAGCTACAAAAACATGTCGTATAGTCAAGAAAACTATTTTCCATGTCAAGTCCAAAACTAGGAATATCAACAATTGAGTCAAGACTTAAGATTGAGTCTTTGAGCAGGTCGAAGTTATGTTTGATTCCAAATTAAATTCAGTCAGAGGGAGTCAAAATCAATACTGTAAATAATAAAAATCCATAACCATTAAGCTCTTACTTCACTAGGCTATGAGGTTCCCGATGAAGGAATTACTTATAGTCTAACTTTATGCAATCGAAAAGAAAAAAACAGCACAAACTTTCAATATACACACCACATACTGCATAGCGAGAACAAGGGTCAAGACTGAGAGAAGGTCAAGAACAAATGCCAAGAACGTAGACTCCAAGAAAGTCAATAAAGTAAATGCTTTTACTTTAAAACAGACGCCTACCGCAATACTATAAATAATTTCCCATAATTCTAATGTTTAAAATTTGAGAGGATAGGAATATTCGGTAGAGAATGGAATATATTATAGATATTATTGCATGTAACGTCAACAGAAAAAGACAACTCATGTTGAAAAACAACTTAAGAAAATATTGCTATACTTTTATACGCATATGTGAAACTTTTAGATGTATATGAGAAAGAAAGATGCTTGTTGTGTGACTGTAATCTGATTGTGTGTGCTATAGTCTAGTTACAGACCCTCAAGCAGATTTGATTTCCTTTTTGATTACACAAAGAACTCAGACAAACGATAGAGAGAGAGAGAGAGAGAGAGAGAAGAGAGAGAGAGAGAGAGAGAGAGAGAGAGAGAGAGAGAGAGAGAGAGTGCTCCCCTGGTTTTAAACATAAAAGATATATCATATTTTGGTGCACTAGCTTATATAACCTTCTTTATTCCCTCCTAAGCAAACAAAGTTGGTGTTTGTAATAAATATATATAAGCTTTCTACAGAACTGGCTGTTCCTTAACCTAAATGACCCTCTTAAGAAGAAAATGCTTCTTGTGTGCCAGACTGCACTAAATTACACTCCTGGTAGAGGCTGTGACTTACTCTTGAAACTATTATGAAGTCTATATTACTCATCAGGATGGATTACAGTGATTGTGTTTTACAGTCACAAGAAAACAAAATTTACAGAAATGATGTATTCAACACCATTAATAAACCTTTTTGTACATGACTCCTAGATAAGGTAATATCTAGGTAATCTGAGGTAATATTTATATTTATATTCATGGGTAACAAGTATAGACACAATTACACATAAATGTTACACACAGGAAGGTTTACTGACCCTGGAAACTGTTGCCTTATAGAAAAAATGTTGGCTTTTCTAATGGGAAAGTGACTACACAATACATTCACCTTTCAAATCCTTAATATTACTGCTAAGCACTGAGAAACATGGAGCCAAGCATGAGCATGCTAACAATGAATGCTAACTCAAAATATTTACTTAGCTACCACATGTTGTTGTTAGGTTTTTAACAGAAATACCAGACCACCAGGAATATCAACATTTACTTCAAAAATGTTTGGAAATTACTAAGAAATCACATTGTATTAAAGAAATTACATTGTACTTCAGCTTAGCATCAACTGCTATGCTAATTTCATGAGCTCTGCCATAGTGAACCAACGTGCTATGATAACAACTCATGAATTTAAAGCTGGAAGTAAATGTAGGCTTCTACAGCAGCGAAATAACAGAAAGGTGAAACGTTAATATAGCTTTTTATGTGAACCCTATTTACACATAGCGTAATATATAGCTTAGGGGTGGAACAGTGAGCAAAATACATTAATACTAAAGATTCACCATACAGTAAGCCAAGAAATATCCTTCACAGACGACTAGATTTTTTAAAAAGTTTAGACCTTATGGTGTTTTATATCTAATATGTTCTCCATAAACGATGCAAATCACATTACATATTGTCAGAGGAGATGTGATCTGTAGTAGTAGTAGTATAGAATTACCCACAGTAGCTCTGGTATAATGCCATCTAATGCTATCAGTGTGTTCATTATATGTCTTTACATGCTAAGCTGTCACTTTAATAGGAACATCTGTACACCTACAAGCTGCTTGAAGAATCCATGCAATGTATTTTTCCCAGTCCGTTCAGCTTCACTTATTTTATGATTCAAGATGTTTAAAGCAAAACAACACACCAGATTTTAATTCCAGGATTTTATATTACACATTTGGAAAAATCCTCTAATATAAGAACTAAAGTTTTATACCTATGCAATGCCAAACAGGCCCTTAAATAAATCAGTGCATGAAGACTGTTAAATGCTTTTTAAATCTCACTGATATCTCCTACATTCTGTGCTAGAGGGTTATCATTTTAGGGCACCATGTAGGTTGAGCTGCATGTATCTCAGAGTGTAATAGAATAATGGACTGTGCTGGGGCTGCATAATTGGATGATGGTTATCAGTACATCAGCAGCAGACACTGGGTTCTGTTTCTCTCCATCCTCCCTAACTATGTAAACAGCAGTCTAATCAAATCCTCTGCCAAAGTCTATTTACCTCACCAGCTGACGATAGCCATCAGATGTGTGTCTGTTTACATTCTGTGTGTGAGAGAGAGTTTCTTTGTGAGTTTTTATAGGTTTAATATGAGTGAACCTATGAGTGTGTGGGTCTGACGCTAGCAGCACCTCTGCCAATCCATCAGTCATGAGGGTAATGCAGTTTATGGGGCCTGCGTGGGTCCTGACAAGCCGACAATGAGGAAAGTGGGACTGGCTTAAATCAATTAGCTAAGAGGACAGAGACAGCCTAAATCACGCATGGCTAAAGAGCCAGTTCAGGCGAGAGGAGATGAGAGAGGATGGCTGTAGTGCTTAGTCAGGATAGTGCTGGCATTATTGGCAAAGGGCTGTGAAGATGAATCAGAAAGAGAAAGACAGAGAAAGAGAGAGAGCGAGAGAGAGAGAAAGAGAGAGTAAGAGAAAATGGAAACAGGGGAGAGTGAGATCCAATAAACTGATCCCACTTTATGTAAAGTTGGTTTGGATGTGATTTTAACATCAGTGTGATTTGCTGGTACAAAATGGTCAAGGATTAAACTGTACAGCTAGTGTGATGAGAAGTTTCGTGATTTTGCAGCCCCAGGACTGTCTGTTGTTTACATGAGAGTCAAGTTTGCTACATAAATATGTTTATGGACTGTAAGGCAGTGGTAGCTCAAGTGGTTAAGGCTCTGGGTTGTTGATTGAAAGATTGGGGTTCAATCTCGAGCACGGCCACTGTTGGGCCTTTAAGCAAGGCCTCCAAGCCCAGGGGTGCTGCATCATTGCTGATCCTGTGCTCTGACCCCAACCCTCCAAAGATGGGATATGCTGAGAAAGAATTTCAATGTGCAGTAATATATATGTAACAAATAAAGGCTACTTAAGATCAGCTCTTTGCATTGGTATTTTACTTTGTCTCAACAGGTCAATGCCTCCTTTACGAGGTCAGAATCGCTTATAAGCCAATACAAAATGCAGCTCTTCATAAAATGGTCTGTAGGTCACTGTGTGTTTAATGGATTTTAACATCATTTGCTTTGTTATAGATTTAATACATTTCTGCACCTTGCCACATTTGTATCACTGCCACAGTTATACAAATGTACAGATGCATGTACTGCCAATAGTCTGATTGAACCTATTTAATTGTACTGCTGCATCATCATAACCTTGAAGACATTAGTTTCTCTTCCAGGCTTTCAGTCTTCAGCCAAGAAAGGAAGTTTTTCTTCCTCAGCAATGATGCAAGTGTAGAAACATATGTTGTTTGTACTGAGAGTAACAGCATGATAATTTGCCACCTTTGCTTTAGGTAGAGCATGAAGAGGAGGCTGTATAGGTGAGGATGAGACTACAAAGGTTTGGCCATCTGGAATCCAAAGGGTGGACTGACTAATCCGCTTTAAATCATGGACGACTGAGAGAGCAATATCCGAGACCTGCACCGAGAAGTGACAGGACGGAGTAAAGAGGTTACTTCTTGCAGTTTTGGATGAAGCTTAAAAACAATTTTGTGTCAAAAAAAGTTGAATCGACATTGGACAAGTCAGCATGATTTCACTATAACTTTTAAGCAGAACAAGCACTTTCTATGAATTTCATTACATTCTATAACCTGAATCTTTAGTAACTTTAGTTAGATAGTTAATTATGAGGAACTGATACTAATGTAGAATTACGAGACCATGTTTGGTCAGCTAGTTGGTGCATCCCCTATAGATAAATGACAGATTGTAGAACCTATCAATTAAGAGTTGTAGCACAGTTACTTATCAGCTAATTAAATTTATGATTTTTTTTTTATAGTGGTTGGCATTTAGCACTTTCATTTCATTAAGTAACACAGGCAAATGGACCTTTTTTTAATTCCAGGAAGAGGAATTCTGTGGACAATATCCAGATAATCAAATCTTGTCATTGTGCCAAACCTACAAACCTATAGAACTACTAAGTAAGGAATAAAACATTATGGGGTGTGTTGTTATAGGAAAATAATCAGTGAAGGTGTAGAGTAATGCTGTTGTGTTCAAAGTGGAGCTACTTACCACACTAAAGAGTATGACCTGTAATTGTTTTATTCTTCTTATACCACAGCCCGACTTTAACGATGATGTAATCCTCTTTTTCTTCAATGTATGTAGTTCTTACAAGCTGTGCTATTCTCTAAAAAGCTTTAAAGTTACACCCAAAAAAACGTTTTTTTCATGTTACCAAGAAACCAAAAAGTCCTCGGTCCTGAAGACTTGTACACTGTTACCACAGTGGCACTAACACATGTTTATTAATCTATAAACATCTAAGCATGGATTATAATACAAGCAACCACCATACAAGTCATTGTGTAAGTTGCTATAGAAACAATAATGTATTAGATTGAGCACATTAATAAATGTATAGATTTGTATAGAATGTATAGAATAAACCTGAGATTTGCAGCTTGAATTATTTTCAGAGCTGATATTATAGATTATAGCCGATATTATACGTTATAGAAAAGTAATCAACACCTTCTGACAATCAGATTTGAGAATTCAATAGTGCTGTGCTGTTATGTAATTTGTCACAACCCTAAAATAAAATAGAAAGAAAACAAGAGTTACAAATGTACTACAGAGCAAGGAATATTATTAGAGTACCTGGGAAAGAAAGTTTAGGAGCGATACTTAAAATAAAGGGTCATAAAATGCACATTTTCTAAAAGTTACTCTTTTCTCACTCTTATAACTATGTGTCTTTTCTGTAGTGTTTTTTGTAGTTACTGAGTAATTTATAGTAATTTCTCCTCCCACTCTCAACCAAAATCACAACCCACACAACCAATCCCCCTGTTAAGGAAAAATCGATCGGTTTTCCTACTGTTATGTCTGATAAGATGTAATTGCATTTGTTCAGTGTCTTGTAAACCAAGCCCCAAGTGGGTATTTTTACTTCAATGAAACTGAAAACAATATCCTACATTACACACCTGAGACCCATTATTTCTAACACAACTCCATAGTTGCGCATTATAACTAATAGCTTATCAGATTTAAATATAGAGTGAATATATTCCATTTTTAAAGGACACAGTGGATCTTTTAATGATGTAAAGATTAAGTATCTTACATTGAACAAACATAGAAGAAAGTGGCAATCTGTGGGGGTCCAAGCACCTTTCGCAAATAATGTTCCATTGCACAGAATACTAAAGAGTCGAATTTTAACAGCTAGACTGTAAACATAGAAAGCATAAAGCATGCAAAACTTTTGCATTTGGATTCCATGAAAGAAGCTCCACCTTTCCCCTAACATTACCCCAAGCATAAAACAGATTTTTACATGTTTCTTTTGTATGAAAAATCCTTATAAAAGTGTACCGGACACATTTATTGCCATTACACCAAACTATACTTTATGAATCTAAATATCAAATAAAACTTTTACTGCTAATATGAATGAAACATTTTAATGAAAATGCCTACTAGGTGAGTCCTTAATGCATCATAGAAGTTTAGCAAAGACTTTATTATTTTTTTTTTTCAGTAGGCTAAGCAATAAAATCCTCCATAAAGTCGCTGTGTTCAGCTCAGTGGTTTTCATTATCATTTAGAGATGGCGATGGCTTATTATCATAAACCTCATAATGCATAATATGCATTTAACCAAACGTGCAGAAGATTAAAATAGGTTAAATAGGTTTACAGCCTGTATGACTCTTACAACCACTAAAAAAAAAATGAAGAATTTACAGAACTAAGCACTTTGCACAGATTAACGTTTGTGTGATTAATATAAGTATGAAAATTATACATAAAAAGTACAAGTAAAAAGTAAAAATTTCTTGCTTTTTGTTTGATACATGATTTATAATGAATTCTTTGTATTTCTCCACCGTGATTAATGATTGATATAGGTCTGTTTTGTATAGATATTGATCAGTTATTGAGCCATTGTGGACCTTCGACCATTTAACCATATTGTTGATGGACTGTTTTTACTGAAGGTATTAACAGCTATTGAAAGCTACATAAATTCACACTAAGCTACTCATGTGAGTTTGCTCCTTGGGGATTTTGCATTGGAGCAACAAGGCTAACAAGTAAGAGATCATTACAGCTGCTAGTTTAGCATCATGGAAACATATCTGAATCATCAGACATTCACGTTAAAATGAATCCATTTATTACTTCGAAGGAGAAGCCTTTATTTTGTCACATATGCATTGCAGTACAGTGAAATTATTTAACATGTCTGAGTTTGTTAGGAAGTTCTCGCCAGAGCACAGGGTCAGGCATGATAAGGGCTTCCTAGAGCAGGTAGGGTCAAAGGCTTGCTCAAGGACCAAACCGTGGCAGCTTGGGAGTGCTGAGGGCTTGAACCCTGACCTCCTGATCAGTAACCCAGAGCTTTAATTGTTGAGTCATCATAGGCCAAAAGGAAGTGAGGTTTGGAACGACATGGCAAGCTGGGGTTGGTTGTAGGTCATAGGTTTTTGATAAAGCATTAAACTTGTCAGTAGAAGAGACCACTTAGCAATGACCAGCATGGTATTTCCAGCATGTTATGCCCTGTAGCCTGGAACAAGTATTCTTCTAGGGTTGCACTTCATCCATCTTGCATTCAACCCAAAGCAGTTTTCCCATTGTAAGAAAACAATGCTATCATAATCATGCTTCACTGTGGGAATGGTGTTAACATGGTGATGAGCAATCTTGGATTTCACACCAAACATTGTGCCAAGAATGTTTTGGTGTCATCCTTCCAGTGAACCATTTTTCCCCATGCGTGCTGAGTTTTAAACATGATTTCAAATGTTTTTTTTCCTCAGTTTTGCTTCTTACCTCACTTCCATAAAGCCCAACCTTCAGAGTTTCCTTTGGTCTCTTGGTTAAGTTATTCGAAAGACACTCTTATCCAGAGAAATACACAGTAGTAATTTCTCTGGATAAGTAGCAAGGGTCTTGCTCACAGTAACAAGGGTCTTGCTCAAGGGTGCAACAGTGGCAGTTTGACAGCACTGGGATTTGAACTCATGACCTTCTGACCAGTAGTCCAATACCTTAACAACTGACCTCCTTACCTGGCCACTTTTTGTTGCTTGTTGTTGCTATATGCTTTCCTTGTTTTAATTAATCATTTTTAATGGTAGTCTATGGGATGTTCAAAATTTGGGCAATTTTTTAACAAAATCCTGAACGATTCTGTTTCTAATAGCTCCTTGGTCTCCCATGATTTAGGGACATTATCATATAAGTTCCCGGGACAAGTGTATTTGCATCAAACTCTAATGAAAATTGCACACAGGAACCTATGCTAGTCACTGTATACATTAACAGACGACAAACTAATGTCTGCAATCTTATTGTAGCTGCATATTGTATTTTGAACAGTTTTCTGCTGCATCTTACTGCCTTGAGTCAGCATTATGCTGGTCTTTAAGATTCATTTTGACTTGTCAGTAAGACATTTTCAGATCTGAACTTGCTGCAGCTATTAAGAACCATCAGCCTAAGCAACATGTAATTTCCTGACTATTTCCTTCCTCTTCTTTGAATTTTACAACGTTCTTTGTAAATCTTATGCAACAGGGCTGCTAAATGTGTACACAAGTCATCTGCAATTTAGTACTCATTAGTTAAGAACGAAACTAATACTAACACTAGTATTTTTTCACCCTAACACTAGTTTTGCCACATGTTAAGCACCTGAACATCCCTTTTTCCTTCACTGGTCACTTTGCAGCTACTCAGAGAACAATCAATACCTCGCTACCACTTTCTGCTGCCTCTCTGCCATAAGAGCCAAGCACTTGAGCTAATGAACTGCCTGGCTGATATATCTCTCCTAGAACAGCATCATGGAATTACAGCTCTGCCACAGTAGCAATTCTTTGATTTCTTTTTTCTTCTCATAACCGCCACAGGTAAAATGTACACATGAATGTTCATGCAATCTGCCAATCATGTAGTAACAAAATGCATAACATCACATAGGTACAGGTTTGTTAATGTTTATATAAATTCTGAAGTAATTGTTGGAATGATTTAAATATTTCAGACACTGATGATCTCCTGAGACTTGCATGACTAGCAGTTTTACACAGAATGGTGCAAAAAAAAAACCTACACGTGACTGGCATCTCTATGGGCCGTAATGCTTAGCACGAATAACCACTCTTTACAACCATGTCGAGCAGAAAAGCATCTCAAAGCACACAACACCAAACCATGGCATAAACATGTTTCCTATTGTCTTCCACTGATTCATTCCCATTTTCATGTTTACTAGCTCAGTTACTGTTGCTTTCGGCTGCTCCCTGTTCGGGGTCGCCACAGCAGACCAATTGGTCCGCACAACAACTTGGGAAATGTTTTACGCCGGATGCCCTTCCTCACGCAACCCTCCCATTTTTCCGGGCTTGGGACCGGCACTGCATCTAGTGGCTGGGGTTGAGGCACTGGCTGGAATCGAACCCGGGCCTTCCGCATGATAGGCG
Organism: Hemibagrus guttatus; assembly: GCA_033459395.1. Classification (NCBI taxonomy): domain Eukaryota; kingdom Metazoa; phylum Chordata; class Actinopteri; order Siluriformes; family Bagridae; genus Hemibagrus; species Hemibagrus guttatus. The sequence goes on from JAUCMX010000004.1 coordinate 26,789,692, forward strand.
AGTAACCTACCACTGAGCCACCAATGTCTCTGTTTACTAGCTCAGTATTTATTAGTATACACCGGGGGTGTCTAACCTTTTTTCCTCTTAAAACTACTTTTACAAAATGATAGTGGCCAAGAGCTACTCATATTATATTTACATAGCTTATTGCCATAAACCAAACCAGCTGAATAAGCTATTTTTGTGTGAACTTTATTCACATTAGCGTTAGATTTCATTAATTCACATTGATTTGTTATTTATCAACAAATTGTTACTTACAAGTCTCCAGGCACATACTCTGATAGTCTCGGCAAGACTGAAAAAGACTCTTTTCATAAAAAAGGAAACACCTTTGATAATGAAGGCAATATTCCTTTTAAAAACAGAGACCTGAAATTGTATATAATTAAATAATAGTATTTTTATGGAATTCATATGCATGTGCAATGGGAAATATTAGTATAACAGTATTTTACTACGAAGCACTAATAAGAAATGTGTACAGCTCGCTCATGCCGCAGGATAGATTCTTTCACCGGTTTTACTTTGGCAGCATCGTAGCTTTATTCCTAATGCTGTCAAATCCCCAACAGCTTCCAAGTTGGATGGATCTGCCATATGTTTTCTTTATCCTTTATCTAAACTGCTGGAAGGGGGGCACGGTGGCTTGGTGATTATCATGTTTGCCTCACACCTCCAGGGTTGGGGTTTTGATTCCCGCCTCCGCCGTGTGTGTGGAGTTTGCATGTTCTCCCCTTGTCTTGGGGGTTTTCCCTGGGTACTTCGGTTTCCTCCCCCGGTCCAAAGACATGCATTGTGGGTTGATTAGAATCTCTAAAATTGTCCGTAGTGTGTGATTAAATGAGTGAATGAGAGTGTGTGTGTGCCCTGCGATGGGTTGGCACTCCGTCCAGGGTGTATCCTGCCTTGATGCCCAATGACGCCTGAGATAGGCACAGGCTCCCCGTGACCCGAGAATAGATCGGATAAGCGGTAGACAATGAAACTACTTCAATTTGTGCTTATAGATTTAAGTTTATATAACACGTCCATGCTGCTAGATGTGTGTGAAAACGATTGATGAATGGCTGGATTAAATTGTGGGATGCACGTGCACCCATGGAGGAGTATGATTTGTCCAGGGAGTCAGATTTCGGTACACCGGAAAGGGGCGAGTGTTTATTGAGTTAATTTGATTTTTTAAATTTGTACATATTCTATGAACCTTTAGACGAGCCACTGAAAGTGACGTGTTGGAGACCCCTGGTACACACTATACAGTATATTCTGTATGGATTGAATTAAATCAAACATCATTTTCGCCTTCACACCAGCAGGTAGATGTGCACATTCAACAAATCTTCACGGTGCATTCTAGTCTGAACACACATGACTCTCCAGGCATTAGGAATCAATGGTTGCTTAAGGATGTAGAGCCGAGAGTATACAGTCTGAGACAGTAAATCTGTGCCGCTGACACACACTGATTTGCTATGGGTATGTCTTTAAATTGTGTGGCAATAAAAGATAGGGAGAGAAAGCAGGATGTAGACACTGAAGAGTTAGATCCAGAGGCTGTGGAGGTTTTAGCTTCAGTAAAAGACGAGAAAAAAGAATTTCTTTTTTTTCTCTGCTATTCAGATAGGTGAAAATTAAAGGCCCCCTGTAAAAGGAGTTAATGTGTGTCTCTGGAAGCTGTTGTGTTGTAATGCCTGAGCATTATTGGACATGTCATGGTTATGATGAGCTCTTTCATCATTTAGTCCTAATTTTGTAGTATTCCGCTCTCTGTAAGTGTTTTGCCTCCTATGCATTTTTATAGGTATTGCTAAATATAAATCACTTGTATCATGAACATGCTTGGTAAATTGCACAGACCTACACGTGATTACAAAGAAAATCAGTGTTAAGTTCTGTAGATCTAGCTGGAGTTTTAGCTCAATGTGGTTAATAAACTATCTAACTATCTAATCATATACCATGAAATCTCGTAAAAACAACTTAAACGTTCCAAGCAAGATGTCCTCCGACAATGCTGCTGTTCTCTGAGTTAGCACCCTGCCTGGGAATCAGACCCGAGCTGCGGCAATGAGAGCACAGGATCCTGCCCCTGGACCACCAGGAGGTCATGTACTCCAACAATCTCAATTTTTAAAAAAATGCTCAGGCTTATATCTTGGTTTATGGTAAATTCTCCATCTAAATCAGTCTCTGTGAGACTCTTGTAGCTCACATGTTGTTGAACATTGATTAAATATCTAATGTATATAATCCATTACATGCTGGACCATGGGATTGACCAAGTGTGAACCTGTAATTATCAGTCTCGTATGAAGGACACGGGGAAGGTAGTGGGGGAGAAGAGAAGCGCAAAGGAGATGGAGAGGGAGAGAGGAGACAATTAGCTGTGATTAGGTGAGTAGAGGCATGGAGAGAGAATATCTGGGTTGCTGTGTTGTCAGGGAAGGACACAAAGTATCATGGTTTTAGTTAAATTTCACGTGTCGGAGTTGAGTATTGAGTTAATTAACCCTCATGTTCTATTCAGTATTATTTTTTTTTTTCATTTAAAAAATGCCCTACATATCTCCTTCTAACCTCATCTCACCTCTTACAGTACGTTCACATTTATTCATTTTTTAAACATATACACGACACAGGTCTAAGCAACAAAGACATTTTTCAGTTCTATCAAATTAAGTATGATGTGTTAAACTGACAATTTAGTTCCTGCTTGCAGTTCCCATTTATTAGTTGACACAAAAACAAAAGAAATATTAACTCATTCATTTATTTATTTTTTTAATAGCTGTATACTGTACAGCCACACGACACAAACTATAAGAGACACAAGCAGTAAAAAAGTTTCTGCTTATTAGGAAATAGATTTGAAATAGATATAGAAATTGTTACAAGATATATCGAAAATGAGGTGAAAATTTAAAATGTACATTTTTACAAATCGGTTATTTCGACACAAAGATACATAACTGACTCAGACCGAAGGTCAGATCAGTAGCAGTCACATGTCCTGTGACCTCTCCATCACCTCTCACCACAAAGAGAAGAGAAGAGAAGCTCAATACTGCCAGGCACAATAACTTCTAACTGGTGACATAATTACACAGAGGAAACAAAGTGTTATGTAGAGTTCAGCTCACAGACAGACAGACAGACAGACAGACAGACAGACAGATAGACAGATAGATAGATAGATAGATAGATAGATAGATAGATAGATAGATAGATAGATAGATAGATAGATAGATAGATAGATTTCAATTGTATTTGTATTTTCAATTTTATTTGTATAGTACTTTTATCAGTGGACATTGTCTCAAAGCAGCTTTACAGAACATAAGAAATATAGTACAAAAACATTAAAGAAAAAAAAAAAGATTAATATTAGACTTATATTTAAGTGTATTTGTATTTATCCCTAATGAGCAAGCCTGAGGCGACTGTGGCGAGGAATACTCCCTTAGATAGTAAGAGGAACAAACCTTGACAGGAACCAGACTCAAAAGGGAACCTCATCCTCATTTGGGTGACCAGAGATTATAAATTATTATAAACACCAGAGAGTGTGATTATGAATAATGTCCTTTCTACAGTCATATGCAGTCAGTTGGACTAGTTACATTAGCTCAGTATCTGAGTTCATTATAGATTCAACATCAACTCCTCCAAATGATCAAATGTAAGATATAAAGAAACAAATGTTTAGCAAGGGTATGCTTGCTATATTCAGAAAACGAAAATGCACAGAACAGGGGGAAAGTAAAAATAAGATGAGAGCGCAGGAAAAGAGCTGGAGCGCAGGAGAGGAGCAAATGAGGAGGAGAGGCGCAGAAGCGCAGGAGAGGAGCAGGAGAGCAGGGCTGCTGTATATTATTAGTGAAGGGAAAACCGCAGCTCCCACACTGTGGATCCACACCGAGAGAAAACAGCTGGACCCGACCCGATGTGGGTGTGTGTGTGCTGGTCCGTCGGCTGAAAATAAGGCGCGTCCCCGCGTGATGGGAGTGAATGAAGGGAGCGCGCACGGACAACGCGGCGTCCACCATGACACGGACCCTCGGCACCCTCCTTTACGCGTTTACCTTCATCCAGAGTAAGTACAAATCCGCTCCATTCTCCTCTCCGAGCACGCTTTAGTGTGTAGCAAAACTTTCCGAACACGCCTAAATCCTGCCGAGTTCAATAACTTCCGGTAGGTATTCTAGTAGTTAACGTTTTTAGTTAAAGTTCATCTGGAGATATCTGTAGGAGTTCCTCCAGCATGTATTAGTAGGTTATTCAGCATGATATGCATTCGCTTCGGATATGATGTTTTTCGCATTACTCATTCATTTTAATCCATGTTCATTTTTCCACACATAGGGCATGTGGTTTAATTTTCATTCATTAATCAATTATTCTAATAAGTGCTTTATCTTGGTCAACATCATGCTGACCTCTGAATCGTGTAGGGACTACACATATGTGTGTGATCACATATACATGCAGAGAATAATGCATGCATATACACACACACACTCACACAACACACGTGTGTATATATATATATGTGTGTGTGTGTGTGTGTGTGTGTGTGTGTGCGTGTGTGTGGGATCACATAATCACATATACATGCAGAGAATCATGCATGCATATGTGTGTGTGTGTGTGTGTGTGTGTGTGTGATCACATAATCACATACACATGCAGAGAATCATGCATGCATATGTGTGTGTGTGTGTGTGTGTGTGTGTGTGTGTTCACGTAATCACATATACATGCAGAGAATAATGCATGCATACACACACACACACACACTCACACAACACATACGTATATATATATATATATATGTGTGTGTGTGTGTGTGTGTGTGTGTGTGTGATCACATAATCACATATACATGCATATATAATCACACACATATACATGCCATATAATCACATATACATGCAGAGAATCATGCATGCATATATGTGTGTGTGTGTGTGTGATCACGTAATCACATATACATGCAGAGAAGCATGCATGAATGCATATATATATATATATATATATATATATATATATATATATATATATCATATATATATATATATATTATATATATATATTATATATATATATATGTGTGTGTGTGTGTGGTGTGTGGGTGTTTTGTGTGACATATGCATGCATGATTCTCTGCATATGAATTCACGTTTAACAGTCAATCATTTTATTTCACTCCAAAAATTCAAACAAAACATTTTGAGACATACTGGAGAAGAATCAGCTGCAGGGTGGTAAAACTCAGCATCATCTCAGGCCTAATCACACTAACCTATCTATTGATTACTCTCTTATAACAGCACACCTAGGTCAGGTATTTATTCCTTACATAACAAAGTATAAAACTGCCAGCCAATATGTATCCACACTATAGAGTATAAGTTACAAAAATATGAGACCCTTTTATTTAAACATAATATACTAGATGAATGAGTGTTACCTGACATTTCAGATTATTTAGGTTGAGGTAAGGGAAAGATTGTAAAGACTTTATACACAGGAGCTGTAACAGCTTCCAATTATACAACTTACATAAACAACTTACATAAAACTCTGATGATGTTATTAACAAATAGACTCTCGAGTAACTTATGTCACACTGTGCAGCTTCCAGTAAAAGAGAAGTGCCTGGTGCTCTGGGGACGTGACATCTGTTATCGTGAGCTGTTCAAAGCACTAGAGTATTATATAGGACCCAAGTGTATCAGATGACTGAGAAAAGAAATCCCCATCGTTGCCTGTGTCATTCAAGGTAACACTGGGCAGCAGAAGGGTAGATTTGAGAAACTGAATCTCAGCCACTGGCCTAAAGTCTGTCTCCACTACAGGGTCAGATTGAATTTTTTTTAAATGGTTCTCATAGAATTTACTGATTATCTCCTCATCATGGTCAGTATCTCTCAAAAGTATCCTTTAAGTCCTTTAAGTCCTGTAAGTTATGAGATGGGGCCCATGGAGGATCTGCTGCTAACATCTTGGTGCCAGATACCACAGCACACCTTTAGGGATCTAGCAGAGTCCATGCCTCGATGGGTCAGGGCTGTTTTGGCAGAAATTGCTACAGTTGTTCTTTTTTCACTTTCTTATGGTATTAATCAGATAGTCACTATATACACCATCATGCACCTTTAAGATTAGTTAGTTTGCCAAATATAGAAGTTAGTAATATAAGTGCACTAATATACACCCATGATTTGTCTAACCTAGACCCTGTTAGTCCTGAGCCAAGGTAAAGTTAATGCATTGTATGCATTGAATGTATATTGCTTATTGGCTCTTGTTCCTGCTCACCATCTGTTCAAATCAAGGTTCTGCCACCTCACTATCTTGTTTATTAGAGTTGTATTAGTGTTCATTTGTCTGTGTTCTGCACTTCCTTCAGTCAGCAACACAAGGGTAAAGCATACAGAACTGCTCTGGCAACCACTAATTAATGCAATATTAAACAACATTACAGCTTATTTGTATCAATTAGCTATCCTTCATGATTCAAGGCCAGAATCATCAAGCAAAGCATTAACAGTAGATTCAGAAGTAGACAAGCACGGAAAGCACAGAACTTGAGCGTATTTGGAAAAATCCTGCTGAAAGAAATTATTGATTTGATTACTCATTTGGAAGGAATATAACATTCAGTCGAGCTAGAAAATGGTGGACAATTAAGACTTAACCATTAGGATGTTATGTACTGTTCCTTCTCTTCTGTTGGTGGTGTTCCTCTGCTGTCATGCCTTTTAAACATGGCTGACTGATTGTAGATTCAGGAACTGATCATTCGTTATATATAAGGCTGCAAAGTCAGCAGCGGGTCATCTAGCGGAGTAATAAAACACGTTCCATGCTGCTGATGTCTAGACATGGAGAGGAGCTATGGGAGAGATTAAACTGGTGAAATGAAACGCATATTCAACAGACACAGCAAAAATAAATAAATAAAAAAAGGAACTAAAATAAATGAAGGATCAGAAATTAACTGAGATGATTGAACACATAAGTTGACATGAACAAACCACGAACATCAGGATTAATAATAGAGTATATATAATATAATAATGTATAATATAATATAAGTAGCATTTAAAAATATAATGAACAGCTGTATTGATTTTTTTAAATAAATAAAAAAATAATTAACCAATGGTTTAATGGTATTAAAGAGTAAAAATTCATTAACAAATAAACAACCTGAATATGATGAACGTTTTGGTTGTTAACTGAGACGTTAACATTTACACCAAGAGACCTGGTATTAACATGTTAAGAAGATTTCATTTTTGCTTAATCATATCAATTTATTTTTATTCATGGATTGAACAAACATTGCTTAATGCACGTGTATTTTGTTACCATTTATACAAAACCCACATTAGTCAACCACTCTTAATGATAACATTTATTTCATAGTACTGACCAAGAAAAAAAAGTAAAAATTAGGTGATTGAATTATAATAATAATAATAATAATAATAATAAGAAGAAGAAGAAGAAGAAGAAGAAGAAGAAAAAGGTCAGTTTGTGATTTTGCGGTGTTTCTGCTTTCCAGGTGCCATCTGTGCAGAATCTGAAGAGCGTCTTATGAACTGGCTCCTGTCAAAAGAGCGCTATAACAACCTCATCCGGCCTGCCCTGAACAGAACAGAAAGAGTGACCGTGAAGCTCCAGGTCTCTCTAGCACAGCTCATCAGTGTGGTGAGGAAAAAACTACAAATCTAAAAGTCATGAAACAGATTAACTTTCTGCTTTGTCTCTTCCCGTTCACCAAATACACTGCCCATATCTAGATTCCTTCACTTTACTGTAAAGCGTCCAGTGTGTAAAGTCTGACCTGTGTTTGTGTTTGGAGCTATAACATGAGCACTGAGATGGGTTTCCAGCTATGATTTACAGAGTTGTAACCATCAGGCAAAAACACAGTGCTATATCCATATATTTTTATGAGCCTGTTTCCCATCTGGTAATTGAATCTGTTGTTGCATATAAAGTTGAACGATATCTTTTGTTTGGGTGCGGGTTGGTTATTTGATTTGCATAACTACCTTCAATAACAACTTGCATGTTAAAGGTATTCAGGATTTAAATATGAAAACATGTAAAAAATAAAGCATCTAATGAACAAGCTACGATGACATTTCCTGTAAGTTTAAAGAAACCTTGGACACTTGAATTATTTATACTCGCTTAATTTTTCAAGCTCCTTTGACAGCCTATTCAATACAGACCGCATGTTTTGTTTTTTTTTACATAAAAAGTGCAACCTGAGATTTTGCCAATACTTTTAGAGTTACACTTATATTGCCAAAAGTTTTGGGACGCCCCTCCAAATCATTGAATTCAGGTGTTGTTTTTCAGGGGTTGGGCTCGGCCCCTTAGTTCCAGTGAAAGGAACTCTTAATGCTTCAGTAGACCAAGACATTTTGGACGATTTCATGCTCCCAACTTTGCGGGAACAGTTTGGGGATGACCCCTTCCTGTTCCAACATGACTGCTCACCTTTACACAAAGCAAGGTTCATAAAAACATGGATGAGCGAGTTTTAGCCTTAAGTAGCCTTAACTAGGCTATTAAGTAGCCTTAACCCGATAGAACACCTTCAGGATGAATTAGAGCGGGGAATGTGAGCCAGGCCTTCTCGTTCAACATCAGTGCCTGACCTCACAAATGACCTTCTACTGGAATGGTCATAAACACACTCCTAAACCTTGTGGAAAACCTTCCCAGATGATTTTAAGTCGATATAGCTGCAAAGGGCGGGCCAACTCCATATTACGTTCATGTGCATTTAAAGGCAGACGTCCAAAAACTTTTGGCAATATAGTGGCATATCTCTATATAAGCCTACTGTGACTTTGAAATCCCACACTGCTTTAGTGTTAGAATTGAAATAAAAGTCTGCATAGTAGAAAATTATCCATCAGCCGTTTACTGATAATGCCTTGATTTGAGGGTTTGTGTGTTTATCCACTCCATACAGAACGAGAGAGAGCAAATCATGACGACAAATGTCTGGCTCACACAGGTAAGCATGACGAATCCATTACACACCAATTATTAGCTAGTAATAAGCAACACGGCTCCGGTGTCCTTGCCCTTGAATGTGAAGATATCCGTAGATATGACCCTCCAATAGCAGAGCGGCAATCAGTCGCCTTCACTACGACTTATTAAAACGATAATGAAGTGTGTAATTACGTACCGTCTGACTGCCAGAAAGCCATTATTACAGAATGTAACACCACAATTTTTTTTTCTTCTCTCAGAACTGGAATGATTACAGACTGTCATGGGACCCGTCCGAATATGAGGGAATCGACAAGCTCCGAATTCCCTCCAGACACATCTGGCTACCTGATATTGTATTATACAACAAGTGAGTTAAGCACATGGGATATTTCGTCAATAATTTAGATAATTCTGTTCATACTTTATGTAGTATTATATATTTGTTTATAAATCTTAGAAAGACAGAAATATAAATGCAAAACAAAAATAAGGTTTTTTTCCCCTTATATTTCCTCCGTTTTAGAATTAATTTTAATTTTAAAATGAATTTTGTGTCTTTTTCCATGAATATTGATACTCTTATACAGCTACACATCCTTAAAACCAAAAGAAATTGCAAAGTAGTGAACAAAACAAATAGATAATAATAATTTCTGAAATGATATTACAACTTTTCCAGTGCTGATGGCACGTATGAGGTGACAGTCTTCACCAACGCCATCGTGCTGTTTAACGGCAGCGTTGCCTGGCTTCCTCCTGCCATCTACAAGAGCGCCTGCAAGATTGAGGTCAAGCACTTCCCATTTGACCAGCAGAACTGCACACTAAAATTCCGCTCATGGACGTACGACCACACAGAGATCGATCTTGTCCTAAAGTCCGAAGTGGCCAGTATGGATGATTTCACTCCTAGTGGAGAGTGGGACATTTTAGCTCTACCAGGAAGGAGGACAGTCAACCCTCAGGACCCGACTTACGTGGACCTGACGTATGATTTCATCATCAAGCGAAAACCTCTCTTCTACACCATCAACCTCATCATCCCCTGTGTGTTGATCACCTCTCTGGCCGTCCTGGTTTTCTACTTACCCTCTGATTGTGGTGAGAAGATGACCCTGTGCATCTCTGTCCTCCTGGCCCTTACGGTCTTCCTCTTACTGATCTCCAAAATTGTTCCTCCTACATCCCTGGACGTCCCTCTAATTGGCAAATACCTGATGTTCACCATGGTTCTGGTGACCTTCTCCATCATCACTAGTGTATGCGTACTCAACGTGCATCATCGATCCCCGAGTACGCACACCATGCCCAAATGGGTGAAGCTGGTCTTCCTGGACAAACTTCCCATGTTGCTTTTCATGCGAAGGCCTGAAGGGAACTCGTCCCGGCAGAGACTACACCAGCGGAGACATCTCAAAGATAAAAGAACTCTGCTTGGGCTTAGGAGTGGAGCTGCATGCAAGTCGGGAATGTCCTCCTCCGCCTCGGTTTTGCTTGCTGCATCTTCAGCATCAGCGCTGTCTTCACCAGGACACTTTTACAGCAAAGGGAGCAGCTTTTACCGGAAAGGTGATCAGCGGCCTACAGAGTTCCTGCCCAGTGGCAACACATTCATTCAGGGAGACATGAGAGTAGGCGGAGGGCAATCAGACATGGGGGCTGATGTTCAAGAAGCAGTGGATGGAGTTCGTTATGTAGCGGACCACATGATGGGAAATGATGATGACCAGAGTGTAAGTAACATTTGTATTCTTTCATGTTAGAATGTGGATATTGTAGATTGGTTGGTCTGGAGGTTGCATTAGTGTGCAGGGGTTTTTGAGTGGTTACGTTTCTGAGCTTGTGATTGGAAGGTTGTGAGTTTTAATCCCAGCAACATCCGACAAGCAACGTTAGACTCTTGAGCAAGAGTCAATCAACCCACAATTGCAATCCTGTTTCAGCTGTAATGAAATTAGTTTTCTATTTTAATAAAATAGACTCACAGTTTGTTTATATACTCATGGTTTGCATGTTCCTAAGAAGACCTACAACCTCAGTAAAGTTTTTAAGATTCATTACAAAGGTTTAACAACATTTCAAGTTTATGGTTAATGAGAGTATTGATTGACACATTTATGCAACAACACTAGGTCTGCAATTTCCTCATATGGATACAGTAATAGCACAGATCGGCAAATTACCACTAATCCGCCACCATTGCACTATTTCCTACACCTTGCAAGTTGCATAATACTCAAATATGCTTAAATCTTTGTGGCCCTTTTTACCTACATACCAGATATATATCTGTTGGAGCTAAAAACACTGCACACCAGTGATTAAGTACATTTACAGCATTTGGCAGACACCCTTATCCAGAGTGACTTACAATATATTTCTGTTTTTATATGATTAAGCAATTGAGGGTTAAGGGCCTTGCTCACGGGCCCAGCAGAGGCAACTTGGTGGACCTGGGATTTGAACTCACAAGCTTCTGACCAGTAACCCAGCACCTTAACCGCTAAAGCAACCACATCCCCCAGACTCAGTACAGTGAAAATGAGATATGCTTGGTTGTTTTGTATATGTTCATTTAATTTTTGTTTATAATAAAAGTAACTTTCAAAAAATGATCTTTGGCTTAAAACAAGAAAGATTAGTAACAAGCAAACAAACAAGCAATAAATAAATAAATACATACATACATACATACATACATACATAAATATTGCTGATGTGCTGCCAATATGGATCACCACCTGCTTTGAAAAAATAGCAAGTTGTTGATGGTGAAGCATGATGAACTTTCAAAATGTTCTACTAGTTTAATCATTCATTCATTGTCTGCCACTTATCCGAACTACACTCGGGTCACGGGGAGCCTGTGCCTATCTCAGGCGTCATAGGGCATCAAGGCAGGATACACCCTGGACGGAGTGCCAACCCATCGCAGGGCACACACACACACTCTAATTCACTCACGCAATCATACACTACGGACAATTTAGAGATGCCAATCAACCTACCATGCATGTCTTTGGACTGGGGGAGGAAACCGGAGCACCCGGAGAAAACCCCCGAGGCAAGGGGAGAACATGCAAACTCCACACACACATGGCGGAGGCGGGAATCGAACCCCCAACCCTAGAGGTGTGAGGCAAACGTGCTAACCACTAAGCCAACGTGCTAACCACTAAGCCAACGTGCTAACCACTAAGCCAACGTGCTAACCACTAAGCCAACGTGCTAACCACTAAGCCAACGTGCTAACCACTAAGCCAACGTGCCCCCCAGTTTAATCATATTCTGGAAATTAAAAATACTTTAAATAACCTTTTAAAAGTGTAAAATTATCCAGGAGTTTATGTATTAACTATATAAAAGCATGTAAAATAGCCATTATTCTAGAAATTGTGTTTGTTAGAAATACTAACAAATGTGCATTGTATACATTTTTTTTAATGCAAAAATTATGAGAAAAAAATTTCATTTCCCCTTTTAGTTTGTGCAAAAAAAAAAAATGTAAAATTTAATATAAAGCTGTTTCATTGCCCCCCATTTTTTAGTTTTAAACCAAGTATGAATGAACACTGTACACTGGTTTACATTTAAAATCAATTAATTAATTAATTCATTTATTTATTTATTTTTACATAGAGTAGTAATTCATCTCATGTGCCTGTCAAGTACCTGACACGTGCACATAGCGAGGATACCGATAAACCTGGGTTCAACTATAAGAGAGCATTAGAAGTGATGGAGATTGCATTAAAGCCGAATCACTGTGTCAAGCCATTTCCTGTTTTCACTCATAAATCAGTTTATGAGTAAAAGGCAGGTATAGCTGACTAATCTCACCAAGCAGACAGAAGGGTAACAACTTTTTGCTCAGACGTGTTTTTCACTCTGCCATATCTCATCCAGCTACTGGTTTTACTGGTAATATGATCTTCCTCTTGTTTTCTCTGCAGGTTATTGAAGACTGGAAGTACGTCGCCATGGTGGTGGATCGGATGTTTCTGTGGATCTTTGTAATTGTGTGTGTGGTTGGAACGTTGGGCCTTTTCCTTCAGCCGGTCTTCCAGAACCAGACAGTTCCTGTCTATCAGCCGAATGCTGAATCCTCTAGGAGGGATGGGATGTAAAGGATGTGTCACTCTGGGATGACAAACACACCAGATCTAAATCCCCCCATAAAAAAAAAAAGAACGAGCCATGATAATAGTAAGGCATTGAGAATGGACTTGTGGTATAATCTTGAAGACAGGTTCTGTTGATCTGAAGGTCAAATCAGATTAGATGCTGGATAGAAATGTTAAAGCCTTTAGAATGGAGGGTTACTGTAAATGTCTTCAGGATTACAGCACAAGTTAAATCACCTTGGCTAACTTTTTTCTTTACTTGCCGATGCCTGAAAAACGTCTATAGACTTCCAACCGTGACAAAAAATGCCACAAATTTTTGATTAATCATCATCATCATCATCATCATCATCATCATCATCATCATCATCATCGATTACCCAAATCACCTGCCATCTAATATGGACAGCCACTGGTGCTTCAAGGTTTTAAGATTATAAAATATCAGTACACTTCATCTTAAAGACACTGTCACTATCTAAAAAATTAGGCTAATAAACCAGTGAATTAAATATTTATCAGTTAATGTTTAATGGTTCTTCTCTTTCTTTAGCTGTAGCAGGACAATACAGCATTTTACCACAAATATTCTATTATCATGTGTAATAAATGATTGTCTTATAAAAATTTATCTCCACTTGCAATGATCTGATTAAATGCTTCCGCTGGTTGTTGTGCGTTTGTTTAGTCCTGAGGGTCATGCTGATGGTTATGCCGAGGGTAGCGTTCACTGACGGCTGATTAGATGGGCGGCTAAAATCCGATCTCAATCAATAGCTCTGTATCAAAACTAATAAGGTCTCACTTATTAACATAATAAGAACGATGTGGAGCAAACACACAGCTAAAGATAGGTTCATTTGTTTTTTTAAGTGTTTCTATAAATCCTGACTGGGTTCATGCCATGTTTCCTTTAAATGTTAAACGGAAAAGGTAATCAGAAAAGTCCCTTATAACCCAAAAAAGAAAAAAAAACTACTCTCTAAACTGCTGTTTGTCCTTTTGTGTGATTTGTGCTTTGATCAGGAAGTGTGTGCTTACTTTTAATTTCTCCTTTTAAGGCATTTTATGGTAAAAAAAGGACGATAGAGTAAATCTCATCTATGTTCATTACACTCATGATTGGATTTCGCATGCACCTACTCAATCACCGCTAATGACTCGTTAGGGATGTATCAGCGAACATCCATGTTCGATTAAATCTAAGGGGTGAGTTACTCTGTAAGCACCTGACACAGCTGTCACTGACTGAAAGCAGGATGAATGAATGTACAGTTTGGGCTAGAAAGAAATCAGCCACAGCCCCAGGCTCAATTCCTAGCTATTCATAGCAATTTATGTATTTTTCCTATGATCATTGCTCCAAGTAGGTTCAAAATAATCTGATGCCAAAAATGAAAACTTCTAGTGGTGTGTTTTAATCTTCATTCATTCATTGTCTACCGCTTATCCGAACTATTCTCGGGTCACGGGGAGCCTGTGCCTATCTCAGGCATCATTGGGCATCAAGGCAGGATACACTCTGGACAGAGTACCAACCCATTGCAGGGCACACACACACACACACACACATAATACAGACAATTTAGAGATGCCAATCAACCTACCATGCATGTCTTTGGATTGGGGGAGGAAACCCCCAAGGAACAGGGAGAACACACAAACTCCACACACACGGCGGAGGCGGGAATCGAACCCCCCCAATTCTGGAGGTGTGAGGCAAATGTGCTAACCACTAAGCCACCGTGCCCCCCTGTGTTTTTAATCTTTGGAAAGATAAATTTAGACGAGGATTACTGTCTCACAGCTCCAGGGTCTGTCTCACATCTCCTTCTTGTGCAAATCCATGTCCAGTAAAGGGATTAGTGATTCCAAACAGCCCATAGGTGTGACCGATGAATCGTGATGGACTTGCTTTGAGCCGAGCCCTCCAACGACAAACTCTGGAGAGCCCCTGTGACCCTAACCAGGATAAAGTCTTTATCAAAGATGAATGAATAATACTGAGAGTAAAGTAAATTAACTTGATATTTAGTCACATTTTTGAAGTCCTCATAAATCATGCCGATGTGCATTTTATAATCTTATACATGTTTAATACAAATCCACTTCAGCCAATTTACTTTTGTGTACTTAGCTAATGAGTTGGGCACCGTTTCGTACATAATTTATTATGTTTATTACAGCTTTATTGAAAAAAAAAAAGATTAGTGCGTACACATAGCATTAAAAAATGAACATCAGATAGAGTCAAAAGCAAATACACATATGTACAGCGTGACCTCACATACCATGCCCTCTGCTGGACACAAATAAAAAAGATAGATTTCTAGATTAAAAAAGACATCTCTACTGGTGTTATAGAAAGGAGATACACTATATTGCTAAAAAGTTTGCAACACCCTTCCAAATCATTGAATTCAGGTGTATAGGTCGGCCCCTTAGTTCCAGTGAAAGGAACTCTTAATGCTTCAGCATACCAAGACATTTTGGACAATTTCATGCTCCCAACTTTGTGGGAACAGTTTGGGGATGGCCCCTTCCTGTTCCAACATGACTGCACACCAGTGTACAAAGCAAGGTCCATAAAGACATGGATGAGCGAGTTTGGTGTGGAGGAACTTGACTGGCCTGCACAGAGTCCTGACCTCATCCTGATAGAACATCTTTGGGATGAATTAGAGCAGAGACCATGAGCTAGGCCTTCTCATCCAACTGTAGAACTGTGGCATCAGTGCCTGACCTCAAAAATGCGCTTCTACAGGAATGGTAAAAAATTCCCATAAACACACCCCTAAACCTTGTGGAAAGCCTTCCCAGAAGAGTTGAAGCTGTTATAGCTGCAAAGGGCGGGACAACTCCATATTACATTTATGTGCATGTAAAGGCAGATGTCCCAAAACTTTTGGCAACATAGTGTACTTATTAAAATATATTGCTGAAAAAGAGCACTGAATATAAACTTTTTAGTTCTGCTTTTCAACATACCTTATTTTACACATTATGACTTTAAGGGTGATGCAGTTACATCCTTCAAGTCACTAACTGTTTCTGCTCCAGGTATCAGTTCATTTTGCAAGCCACACCTGAAGGAGAAAAGCCTGTAAAACGCTTTGCATGGCTTCTCATGACAATCCTTTTATTGTCACATAAAGAGCTATACGAAGCTACAGAACAGGATTGCAAGATCATGAGCTGTGACATCCCACATACTAGATGTGGCATGTGACAGGAATTTTTCTTTAATGCTAGAACTCGTTCATGTTTAATCAGGCTAACATAAATTGACCTTGGGTTCAACTTACAGAAATGAGCATTCAGCATAAGTGTACCTACTAAAGGAAGACAGATCTCAGGTTGTGTGCAGTCTGCTGTATCCAGTCCAAGCTCTGAAAAAGAATGAAGACCCTGAGTTGTTTAACTGACTGGTGGAAGTTTTTTTTTTTCTCTCTCTCTCTCTCTCTCTCTCTTCTCCTCTCTCTCTCTCTCTTTCTCTCTCTCTCTCTCTCCCCAATCATTTTGTTTGATCACTGAAAACCATTGTTTCCAAAAACCAAAGACTCTTTTTTGTATATATTTTTAATTATTTTCTATTCTGTACACAATCAGCCATTACAGAAAAATCATTTTTCAACATAGTCTTTATTTGCCATGTACATGTGCACCCATCAGGCATAACTTATGAGCACTGAGAGGTGAAGTGAATAACACTGATGATCTCCTCATCATGGCACCTGTTAGTGGGTGGGATATGTTAGGCAGCAAGTGAACTTTTTGTCCTCAAAGTTGATGTGTTAGAAGCAGGAAAAATGGGCAAGCGTAAGGATTTGCAGCTCTTGTGCGGTGTTCCCAGTCTGCAGTGGTCATCAACTATCAAAAGTGGTCCAAGGAAGGAACAGTGGTGAACCGGCGACAGGGTCATGGGGGCCAAGGCTCACTGATACACATGGGGAACGAAGGCTGACCCGTGTGATCCGATCCAACAGACGAGCTACTGTTGCTCAAATTGCTGAAGAAGTTAATGCTGGTTCTGATAGAAAGGTGTCAGAATACATGGGTCAGGGCTGCTTTGGCAGCAAAAAGGGGACCAACACAATATTAGGCAGGTGGTCATAATGTTATGCCTGGTCGGTGTATGTCCATTTACCACTCAACAACTGTTAAAAGCTACAATAATTTCTCTCAAAATAAAGGGTTCAGGATCAGATAGTCGTAAAAAGCAAGCAAATTCATAGATACCATTAGCCTTTTTTTTTTTTTTACCTATTTCCATCAAATCATTAACGACATATTACATCATGGGTTAATGTTATACATTTTTTGGCTACTTAGTTTGTGGTCTCAAAATATTACCTCATGGCCTTAATATGCTGTATCAATAATGTTTTATTAAATAATATCCATCATGTCACCTCAGCACCTCCCTGATACACAAACAATAAAGGATTTTGCATAAGTCATTTTAATGCAACAGTGGATCCTTCTCAGGCAAATGATATTAGATTTAATTATGATGTGCTACACAATATTATCATTTCTGGTTATTCTTAGGTAGTTTTATCCAGCTGTCCATCATAGGAGCAGTATAATTTGTCCAATTAGTATAATTGTTATGCATATGCTTTGCTTTTTGACCTGTTGTTCATTGAGTTCATGTGTTTATTTAAAAGTGCTAACAAATTCAAGACAGAAAATCAATTTGAGGGCCGGATGCTGAATCCTGTCAATGAGTGTTTAAAATAATACTTACGTATTACAAATAATAATTAATAAGAATAGTGATGTAATGCAAACTGAAAAACAACGATGTGCTCAAACAGGAGGCTTTGCAGTTATAAACTAAAAAACTTCGAAAAATTTGAAACAAATTATTACAGGGATCTCCAAAAATAGATCGCTGAAAAAAAAAATAAACAAACAAACAAACAAACAAACAAACAAACAAACAAACAAACAAAAAACAAAAAAAAAAACAAACAAACAAACAAACAAACAAACAAACAAAAACAAATAAACAAACAAACAAACAAACAAATTAATTAATTAATTAATAGATAAATAAATAAATTTAATACCTAAAATCCATCTGGTTGAAAATAAATAAAAAAAAAAAAAAGAAAAAAAAAAAAAGAAAATTCCTCCATCTGAGAAAACACCACAGATTTAAAGCTTGATTTTCAAAGACTAAATAATTCACAAGAGTCCAAAAATCAGTCATGTAATCAGTATATAAGCTTCAGGTTAAAGAGGATTCTTTGCAAGTCTATTACAGGAAATTTCTCATATATATATATTCTCATATTCTATATATTCTCATTGATATATATATATATTTTAGGAATATAAGTATACAAAAAAAAATTACAATTACAGTCAAAATTTATATCTGATTGGAAAGAAGTCCACATTCTGCTCATTCCCTATGTGAAGCTAAATGTCTTTCGGCCTCCCCCTCTCTCTCTCCCTCTCTCTCTCTCTCTTTCTCTCTCTTTCTCTCTCTCTCTTTCTCTCTCCCTCCCCCTTCCCCCCCCTCTCTCTGTCAATTTCGCTCCCCCCCCCCCCCCCCTCTCTCTCTCTCTCTCTCTCTCTCTCTCTCTCTCCCTCTCTCTCTCTTTCTCTCTCTTTCTCTCTCCCTCCCCCTTCCCCCCCCTCTCTCTGTCAATTTCTCTCTCCCTCCCCCTTCCTCTCTCTCTCTCTCTCTCTCTCTCTCTCTCTCTCTCTCTCTCTCTCTCTCTCTCTCTCTCTCTCTCACTCCCTCTCTCTCCACTCAGTGCACATCCCACCGGTGTGCTTCCTTCTCTCTCTCTCATATTTTCTCCCTCTCAACAAGATTCATGGATTAAACCTACAAGGACTTGTGTTGAATTTCATGATGAACACTACTCTTTCTCTCGTCACCCCTGTGTGCTACTTTCTCCTTTTCTATTTCCTTTTCCACAGTGAGTATGAGGATTCATATGCTTTCCATGAGAAGATCCAGAGGACTGAGCTACTTGTTGCTGAATAGGAGCATGTAAAAATATGCCATGCTTATCTATAAAAAATTTCCATTTTTTATTAAATTCCAGTTTATATGCATAGGGAAGCGGTAGGAAAAACTGTGATTTAATTATCTTCCTGTCTTTATGACGTACAACTTGTCAGTTTGTCAATCAGGCTTAACTGTAGGAGGAATAATCAGTGTCTGATTAGAGTCTTTGGGAAAATATTTCTTTCCTCTGTCCTTGTGAGAGCAGCTGAATTACTGAAAGTAGATGTAATTATGCAGTGTGTGTTTTGTTTTGGGATTTGTGGCATTAATTTCCTGTTTTCTGTCGACTTGGTAAATGAAGAATATTTCAAAACAAACGGTTTAAGTGGTTTATAATTAATATTTCTCAGCAGATGGATTAAATAAGATTAAAAAAAATATGTCCAAGTCCTAATTAATGTGTAGTAAATGATTTTAAATCTTTAAAAGATGAACCTTTTTTACAGGAGGAATGTGTTCCGAAGCTGAGCATCGACTCTTTACTGTTATCTTCGCTAACTATAGCCAGTACATCAGACCTGTGGAGAACGTCTCTGACCCAGTGATAGTCCAGTTTGAGGTGTCGATGTCCCAGCTAGTGAAAGTGGTAAGTGTCTGAAAAGGGGAAATCCAAGGACAAACCAGTGTCACTTTTTATTTTTTTTTATGTCCAGATTGCACTGTAAGCATGTGTTTTATAGCCTCATTTGCACAGTGGATTTAGTGAAGCGTGCAGAAAGAGGCTGGACTCTGTCACTAAGACGATTTATTCGGTGAGGAGCTCATCTGGCAGAATGCTTTCATCAGGCTAAATGGAAATACAATCAACTCTGACGTCTATGTAAATTGGAAGTGAAATAATTACTTGTGTCATGTACTTGATATGTGTGTATCGTGCGTTCTCTGCTTGGTGTGTGCTCAGTGAACTCTGTGTGTTTGTGTTTTCCTGTCCATCCACTCGAATAGTTATGAAATTAGTCTGGGTCACAGGTTCCATCTTCAGACAACAATACAGAATTGTGCTCTAAATTAGTCCTGCAGCTTTAACACCCGGGTGCGAGCTGTCGGTGCTCTCAATTCATTGGCTAGAAATCAACAAATCTGACATTGTCAGTGGATGTGTGATTGACCAGGAGAAGACTGGAATTGTCAGCTTTCTTCTCAGCTCATTCTCTATCTCTCTCTCTCGCTCTCTTCTCTTCTCTCTCTCTCTCTCTCTCTCCCCGCTCTCTTCTCTTCTCTCTCTCTCTCTCTCTCTCTCTCTCTCTCTCTCTCTCTCTCTCTCTCTCTCTCTCTCTCTCTCTCGTATCTCCATCAGGAAACTGGTTGCCTTATCTGACAGTTTTCAGCTGTCTATGTGTATATAACAATATCTATCTATCTATCTATCTATCTATCTATCTATCTATCTATCTATCTATCTATCTCTCTCTCTCTCTCTCTCTCTCTCTCTCTCTCTCTCTCTCTCTCTCTCTCTCTTTCTCTATCTATCTATCTATCTTTCTCTCAATAGAGCAAATTCAGTGTAGAAGACATAAGGTGTCTAATAGTCTGTCTTTAACTGTCATGTTTGGATATCTGTGGCAAGATGTACGTCTGTCTGTCTATTAGTTTGTCAGGGTGTGTATATATATATATATATGTGTGTGTATATGTGCGTGTGTGTGTATGTCTCTGTCTTGTGTGTGAGTCTGACAATGTCTGGGTGCATATGTGGCTGTATGTGTGTGTGTGTGTGTGTGTGTGTGTGTGTGTGTGTGTGTGTGTGTGTGTGTGTGTGTGTGTGTGTGTTTGCCAATGTCAAGTATGTGTTTTATCGGCCAAATCCATGAATCCTAATCCAAGTCCATAACAGTAGCTAAACAAATAATGCTTCAAAAAGAAAACAAGGGTGAGAATAACAAGCTACAAAAATTGCAGTGTCAAATTTGCAGTGAGATTCTGACACAATAAGATGTTGTATAACTAGGCAAACTAGTCAGAGCTAGCAGAGAACAGGTGAACACATTCGAGCAACAAACCAGTGACAGGACATGAGGTGGAAAACAAAGCAAACACTAATAACCATAACATTGCCTGTCTGTCTGTCTGTCTCTCTGTCTGCCTGTCTGTCTGTCTATCTGCCTGTATGTCTCTGTCTCTGTCTGTATGCCCATCTGACTCTCTCTCTCTCTGTCTCTCTCTCTCTGTCTCTCTCTCTGTCTCTCTGTCTGTCTGTCTGTGTGTCTCTCTATCTGTCTGTCAGTCTGTCTGTCTGTCTGTTTTTCTGTCTGTCTGGTCCTTAATATTCTCTGTAGATCCACACAACAGTGTTTCCTTTTAAGAAATGCTTGCACATGCTTCCACTCTATTAGAAAGCTAGAACCTTTCCAAAGAAGTACTGAGGAACATTTTTTTCTTTTGGGGTTCTTTTAAAGCACTGGAAATGTCCTGGTCTGAAAGAGTTTTTCCAAATAGGACAATAGAAGATTGCCCTCACGGTTCTAAATTGAACTTTTCTCAAAGAGAGCATTCTGTAAGTGCAATTTCAGCAAGTAATAAAGTGCAATTCCAATAAAGCACATTGTTGATGGCTCTCAGCTCGGTCATTTAAGATCAGTATGCAATTATATATATTTTAAAAAAAAAACGCTAAGTATAAATGATTGGACTTTCTCTAAGAAAGGCACATTCAAGCATGGCTGTACATAGAGTGGATACGAGGAAGATAATTTGGCAAGGTGAGAGCAAGAGAAAAACATGTCCTTGGTAAACCATTTGTGCCTAGTGCACAGAAAGTGGTTTTAAATAATGATGCAATGCTGGACACATCTCAAACTATTTCCCTAAGCTATTCTGAGCTTAAATGTCATGACTTGCACTTTGTGATGAATATTAGTATTATTTCTCTCCACCAGTGAATGCATTCTAATCTCCTGCACACAGTTTCCTAGCTTAAATTTAGTTTTTTCCATAACTGTGAGTTGATTTCAGTAAATTATGTTCTTCTCATTCAGGTAACAGGAATTTCCTCTCATAAATGTCCCTCAGTAAAACAAGTATGGGACTATTCTTGGGGATAATACTTATCTCAGAGACCCCCATTCCTCAAAAGAGGTCAGTCTTATCTGAGATCAGGGTCGTGACTGGAATTTGCTTGTGCGATGGTGAATAGAGACACATTTTTGCTCTATGCCACTTAAATCCATGATTCTAAAGAGAAAATAGGATGGCAATCACATCGGGGGGAGGGGTTGGGGGTTTTGAGGGGTAAATAGGATACACGGGTAGAATTGTGTTATGAGTATAACATGCTGCTTTGAAAGGGTCGCATTCATTACATTGCCTATTTCATTGCATGGTTTTAGCTGTATGTTTAGTGAAAAACATCATCATGCATGTTTTTTTTTAATTGTTATGAAACAGACAAACTGTATTGCTTTTCATTAAAGACTGCAGTTTGGTTTAGTTACACTGACAAAGTGATAGGACTCTGAATCGACTGAAATGCACAACATGGTATGTTTTCCCTCGAAGCATTTTGTTGTTGTTTTGAGGTTCAAAACTAATCCATGAGGCACAAGGTGAGATGAAGTAATGTAGAAATGCTGTGTTCAATAGCAACTTGTTTTCACAAATTTTACACATCATATATGGATATTTTTAAAAGTATGACATGCCATTCTTTAATAAATAAAAATGTCTGGTGGTAAGAGAAGAAGAAACAAATTCAGGATTGTAATTGTAACTACCATATCTTTTTGATTCTTTTCCCATTGTATTCCTTATTTATTACAATAATCTGTTTATAAGTGATGTTTCCTCTGTACTGGAAGCCTGATCGTTCCTATAAACACAATAAAACAGGACATGGATGGACTGATAATTAACACCAGTTATACATGTCTGTATTAAACCTTTGCTCAAATTACTTCCTATTGACCCAGGCCATTTCATAGTGCACAGGTTTAACAAACAACAAAATAATCTTGTTCTCTTCTACATAATTAGCAAATCTATCAAATATTAAATTCTAGGTAAATAGACATGACGAAAAACATAATTTCCAGTGACTGCAGATTCTCCAGATGGCATGCACGTGTCAGCTGATGGAAGTTTAAATAAGGGATTAAGGGAAAGTAACATGGATTCAAATCTTTTTTGGTATGCATGCCTTTCTCAGACATCTTCTCCTCTCTGATCTGAGCTTTAGCGTCCTTACAGCAGCAGCTAACATTTGGAGCCAACACATTGCACAAATAGCCCTAAGCTCCTGGTGTGCCGTGTTGAGTGCCTGCAGGCAAAAGGGCTCAGGTGGTCTTCGGTTCAGCTCTCTCCAACAAGGTCCAGACCATCTGTGAGACATGGAGGATGATCGTTTTCCTCAGACTGATATCTGGATGCTGACTGCTGATGATAGACCCTTTCTTTTTTCCATTAATTGATCCTGAGATGTATCAGTTGCATTACTGGTACCCTGATATTAGTTACTTGTCCTCATAAACAAACACTCTGATACCAAAACCACACACTATGTGACATTATGTTGCATAAGACTGTATGTTTATGCTTAGACAAGAAATAGAGAAGAAATAAAATCTCATCTGGACATATTTTACAGTTAAAGAAAAACAGACAGCTCAGAGATTGGCAATGAGAGTGCGGGATCCTGCTGGACCAATAGGAGAAATATGAGCACATGATGCTGTAGATAAATTTATGCACAAGAAAAAGCAGCGAAACTGAAAGTGTAGAGAGAAACCTTTGCACATCTGAGCCTTTCTGAGCCTTTCACTTCTGCATGCACAGAGCACTAAAACACGTAACACCCATGCTAGCTGATACTTTCCTCGAACTCGGTTCAGTCATTCTTGTGCTTTCTATTCTAGACATGAAAATAACTTCTTGAACAAAACATAACTCAGCATGAGGAGATCATTCATTCTTAGCAGCTTACCAGAACCTAATGATTCTTGATGCCACGATGCTACTTATTGCGTAATGTTGAATTTGTTACACATTATATATATATATATACAGTGGGGCAAAAAAGTATTTAGTCAGCCACCAATTGTGCAAGTTCTCCCACTTAAAAAGATGAGAGAGGCCTGTAATTTTCATCATAGGTACACTTCAACTATGAGAGACAGAATGAGAAAAAAAATCCAGAAAATCACATTGTCTGATTTTTAAAGAATTTATTTGCAAGTTATGGTGGAAAATAAGTATTTGGTCAATAACAAAAGTTCATCTCAATACTTTGTTATATACCCTTTGTTGGCAATGACAGAGGTCAAACGTTTCCTGTAAGTCGCCACAAGGTTTTTACACACTGTTGCTGGTAGTTTGGCCCATTCCTCCATGCAGATCTCCTCTAGAGCAGTGATGTTTTGGGGCTGTTGCTGGGCAACACAGATTTTCAACTCCCTCCAAAGATTTTCTATGGGGTTGAGATCTGGAGACTGGCTAGGCCACTCCAGGACCTTGAAATGCTTCTTACGAAGCCACTCCTTCATTGCCCGGGCGGTGTGTTTGGGATCATTGTCATGCTGAAAGACCCAGCCACGTTTCATCTTCAATGCCCTTGCTGATGGAATGAGGTTTTTACTCAAAATCTCACGATACATGGCCCCATTCATTCTTTCCTTTACACGGATCAGTCGTCCTGGTCCCTTTGCAGAAAAACAGCCCCAAAGCATGATGTTTCCACCCCCATGCTTCATAGTAGGTATGGTGTTCTTTGGATGCAACTCAGCATTCTTTCTCCTCCAAACATGACAAGTTGAGTTTTTACCAAAAAGTTCTATTTTGGTTTCATCTGACCATATGACATTCTCCCAATCCTCTTCTGGATCATCCAAATGCTCTCTAGCAAACTTCAGACGGGCCCGGACATGTACTGGTTTAAGCAGGGGGACACGTCTGGCACTGCAGGATTTGAGTCCCTGGCGGCGTAGTGTGTTACTGATGGTAGCCTTTGTTACTTTGGTCCCAGCTCTCTGCAGGTCATTCACTAGGTCCCCCCGTGTGGTTCTGGGATTTTTGCTCACCGTTTTTGTGATCATTTGGACCTCATGGGGTGAGATCTTGCATGGAGCCCCAGATCGAGGGAGATTATCAGTGGTCTTGTATGTCTTCCATTTTCTAATAATTGCTCCCACAGTTGATTTCTTCACACCAAGCTGCTTACCTAGTGCAGATTCAGTCTTCCCAGCCTGGTGCAGGTCTACAATTTTGTTTCTGGTGTCCTTTGACAGCTCTTTGGTCTTGGCCATAGTGGAGTTTGGAGTCTGACTGTTTGAGGTTGTGGACAGGTGTCTTTTATACTGATAACTAGTTCAAACAGGTGCCATTAATACAGGTAACGAGTGGAGGACAGAGGAGCCTCTTAAAGAAGAAGTTACAGGTCTGTGAGAGCCAGAAATCTTGCTTTTTTGTAGGTGACCAAATACTTATTGTCCACCATAATTTGCAAATAAATTCTTTAAAAATCAGACAATGTGATTTTCTGGTTTTTTTTTTCTCATTCTGTCTCTCATAGTTGAAGTGTACCTATGATGAAAATTACAGGCCTCTCTCATCTTTTTAAGTGGGAGAACTTGCACAATTGGTGGCTGACTAAATACTTTTTTGTCCCACTGTATATATATATATATATATATATATATATATATATATATCAGTATTGCAATCAACACTTGTTTTTGTACTTTGAAAAATTGATATTGATGCATCTCTACTTCCCATAATTTCAGGAAATTGTTATATTTTTTTTCTTATGCATTTATCCGACTGCATCTCTGACTGTCTTTCCTGTCTGTTTCCACAGGATGAAGTTAACCAGATTATGGAGACAAATCTGTGGCTAAGACATGTAAGATTTTTTTTTTTTTTTTTTAATGTTAGTTTGAATAGCGTACATGCAGAATGGCTTGAGCACAGTGATGACGTCTGAAAGTATTCACTGCTAAATCTTGGGTGCTGGATGTTGTAGGGCAATTTTTCAAGCCAATTTTTGATTAAAACACATAGGATTTACATGGGCTTTGGAAAATATCATTTTATAGTTTTATAAAAGTTTCCAAATGAGAAAACACACACACAGGAGATTTTCCAGAACATTCAGTTTCAGTCCTCCACTTGTTTCTTTTTTTCATTTTGTAAATTAACCTATCAGTCATTTCTATATAATGTTTAGAAATACATTTTTTCTATAAAAGTTTATTTAAAAAAGTATAAACAAGCAATTTATTTTATCACTGCAAGTCTAATATAAAACTAGTTGGCTTTACATGTGTGTTTTTACCTCTGCTGGGATAACCTTAATGGCTTCAAATTTTAGATGCTTATGAACAAGCACTTGGACCATCTCTAGAAACATTTGTGTGAAAAAATTAACCGTTTCTGTTTTCTATGAATATATTGCCCATGGACATCTCTAAATTGTCCGTAGTGTGTGATTGCGTGAGTGAATGAGAGTATGTGTGTGCCATGCGATGGGTTGGCACTCCGTCCAGGGTGTATCCTGCCTTGATGCCCAATGACGCCTGAGATAGGCACAGGCTCCCCGTGCCCCGAGAATAGTTCGGATAAGCGGTAGACAATGAATGAATGAATATTGCCCATGGAATTCTAGGTAAAAACAGAAACACTACAAATTCTTAAAGTGCTGAGTGTCTGCGTTCATATGAGCTTCATATCAACCACCACTGTGGAGTGGGACATGACAATATATATATATATATATATATATATATATATATAATTCATTGATCATTGATCTAAAGCTATTGCATCTCATTGGGTGACCACTTCTCTTACTTCATAAAGCTCTAGGGAATTCATCCCAGGTCTGAGGGATGTCAAGTACCACGCCCTTACCTGCTCATAAAACGGGCCGTTAAAGCAAAGGGGCAATGTCCCATTTTAAAATGAGATGAACGACAGTAAAGCAGAAACTGAATCACTCCAGTTAAACAAAGACTGAATGCCGAACGAATGACTAAACAAGGGAATAAATGAATGAATGCCATTATAGGCTTTTCAATTAAATTGAAATGAGTTTAGACAAGACTGAGATAAAGGAAGAGAAATATGCAAATAATCTGCAGTGTTATTAGAGCGATAATCAATAAGAGATGCTATGAACTGATTATCCTGATCTGTGTCTTGTTATCTGTTGTCTTCTCATCAATGACATAGCCTGTCTGTCAACCTGAAGGGAGATGAAGATGTCTGAGATATCATGCAGAATAACTCAGGAAAGACAAGTGTGTTGTCCCATCATTGATCTGTGTGCGCTGAGTCAGACATTAATTAGTGCTGTACATGTGGGCCATAACCTTAATACAGCCTTCAGGTCTGTGGGAGAGGAAACAAGAGGAATATGATAGTGTGGTTAATACAAATGATCTGAACACAACACAGTATTGCTACACACATTTAATATTACAGCACACCGCACTTTATTTATAAAGTCATATTGTATTTTATTAGCATATTCATATTCATATTCATATGCTGTATTTTTTATATTTTATCAATTTATTTTTCCTCTGCTCTGTACAGCTAATTCCATTAAAGTTTAATTTGAATTAATTTAATTTTAATTTTATTTATTTTAGCTCATCTGAACACCACACAGTATTGCTACACACATTTATTGACTATTGATTATTAAATATTACAGAACAGCAAAGGTGGACATAATACCCAAAGTCTTACTATATTTATATTAGCATATTCATATTTATATTCTGTATTATTTTTTAAATATTTTATCAATTAATATTTCCTCTGTTCTTCTGCTAATTCCATTAAAAATTAATTTGAGTTAAATTAATTTTAATGTAATTTAATTAAATTTATTTTAGCTCATCTGAACACCACACAGTATTGCTGCACACATTTACTGACTATTGATTATTAAATATTACAACACAGCATAGTTGGAAAAATACGCACTTTATTTATTTATAGTCTTACTATATTTATATCAGCATATTCATATTCATGTTGATATATTTTTTATATTTTGTCTATTTATTTGACCTCTGTTCTCTATAGATATTTCCATTTAAATTGAATTTCAATTCATTTAATTTTTAGTTTATTTTATTTATTTTAGCTCATCTGAATGCAACACTGTATTACTACACACATTTATTGACTATTGATTATTTAACATTACAGTACAGCATGGTTGGACATAATACCCAAAGTCCTACTATATTTATATTAGCGTATTCATATTCAAATTTACATGGTGTAATTTTTTATATTTTATTGATTTATTTTTCCAAAAACTTTATTTTAATTAATTTAATTATAATTTCATTTCATTTATTTTAGCTCATCTGAACATCACACAGTATTGCTTCACACATTTATTGACTATTGATTATTTAATAGTACAGTACAGCATAATTGGAAATATATGCATTTTATTTAAAAAGTCTTACTATATTTATATCAGCATATTCATAATCATATTGATATGCTGTATTTTTTATATTTTATATTTTGTCTATTTTACCTCTGTTCTGTACAGCTAATTCCATTAAAATTTAATTTAATTTAATTTAATTTAATTTAATTTAATTTAATTTAATTTAATTTAATTTAATTTAATTTTTGTTTTATTTTATTTTTATTTTGACTTTATTTTTTGTGTATTTCATCAATAAATTTTGAATTTGTATTTAAAATGTTTGTTCAGAAGGTCATTATCTATAACAGCAGCTCTGTCCGTAGTTCCAGTGGACATTCAATTCACAGGTTTATATGAATATGCTTCTTCTAATAGGTTCTTGTTTCTATAGTAACAAACTTCCACAGCGACATGTATCCGTCAATGCGCTAATCTCTGTCAGAATGCACCTTCATGGAATCCTGTAATGTTTATGTAGCTTTAAGTCAGGAAACCTTTACCTGGATAAGCGTACGTAATTTATGCAATATGTTCCTTTTCCACAGATATGGAATGACTACAAATTAAGGTGGAATCCCAAAGAGTTTGGAGGTGTGGAGTTCATCCGTGTCCCGTCCAACAAGATTTGGAAGCCAGACATTGTGTTATATAACAAGTAATGTGAAAGAAATTTGTCTTTCGAAAAGAATCAAGAATCTCTGAGAATATTAGACAATAGAATGTCTACAAAAAGGATTCAAAGTTCAGATTGTTCTTGTTTCAGCTGTATTTCTTTCTAAATCACAGTGCAGTGGGAGACTTCCAGGTGGATGACAAAACCAAAGCCCTCCTTCGCTACAACGGAGATGTCACATGGATTCCTCCTGCCATTTTCAAAAGCTCTTGCAAAATCGATGTCACCTATTTTCCCTTCGACTACCAGAACTGCACCATGAAGTTTGGCTCATGGACCTATGACAAGGCCAAGATTGATCTGGTACTGATTGGTTCTACAATCAACCTGAAGGATTTCTGGGAGAGCGGGGAGTGGATGATTATCGATGCACCAGGCTACAAGCATGACATTAAATACAACTGTTGTGAGGAGATCTACACTGACATTACCTACTCTCTCTACATCCGTCGACTTCCCCTTTTCTACACCATCAACATGATCATCCCGTGTCTGCTCATCTCATTCCTGACCGTCCTGGTATTTTACCTTCCATCAGACTGTGGTGAAAAAGTGACGCTTTGCATCTCAGTTCTCCTCTCCCTCACTGTCTTCCTCTTGGTCATCACTGAAACCATTCCATCCACCTCACTAGTCATTCCACTGATTGGTGAGTACCTGCTCTTCACCATGATCTTCGTCACGCTTTCCATAGTCATCACCGTCTTTGTGCTTAATGTGCATTACCGAACACCCAAGACTCATACCATGCCACGTTGGGTGCACCATGTATTCCTTAGCCTCCTTCCCAAAATCATGTTCATGACCAGGCCTGAGAGAGACCCAGGAAAGCATAAAAGTTTTGGACCCCCTCATCGATCGTGTTCCCTCCATTCTTCTGCGTCCTTCCCCCAACATCTCAGCAAGCAACAGAGCCGTCCAGGCAGCCTTCCTCGACGCACTCAGCTCATACTCAGCACCGAGCTGAACACCCTGAGTGAAGCTGTTAAGGCCAGCTCAAGCTTCTTGTGCAGAGATGAGAGATGTACCTGCTACTTAAGGCAGCTCTCTACCAAAATGCCCACAAATGGAACCGGAGGGGCTGGAGTGGGCAGTTTGGGGGCAGTTAGTGGAGCAGGCGTGATGGTAGGTAGTGGAGCAGGAGGAAGTAGCCCTTGTTCAAGCTCAGAATCTCTGGATGGGGGACTTTTGAGTCTCTGCACACTCTCACCAGAAGTTCGGGAAGCTATTGAGAGTGTTAAATACATTGCAGAGAACATGAGGCTACAAAATGAAGCCAAAGAGGTAAGATGTTTTTTTATTTTTTTTTAATGCAGTTTGGCCGTTAAATGAAAAACAATATATAGAAAATGGTGCATCAATAGTGACGAGCTGATCCTGAAAATATGCGCAACTACTGATTAAAGCTTTTTGGG
This sequence comes from Hemibagrus guttatus, assembly GCA_033459395.1. Classification (NCBI taxonomy): domain Eukaryota; kingdom Metazoa; phylum Chordata; class Actinopteri; order Siluriformes; family Bagridae; genus Hemibagrus; species Hemibagrus guttatus. The sequence goes on from JAUCMX010000004.1 coordinate 26,820,359, forward strand.
GAGGAGTTTACTGAAATCAGAGGCATGTCTCAGTTAGGTACAGTTCTAACCCTCAACATATGCGGAGTATAAGCCTACGTGCAACACAACTGAATCACAATTTGATGTAACCACAATACATGATGCTAAAATACATGTTTTTTAAACATGGTACATATATATATATATATAAAGCTGGTCACACAAATAAAATGTACAATGATATGTTCTGTATCATGTACTATTTTGTAATTCACTAAATACTGAGGATCGAAGCCATATTTTTGAATTCACAGTGATTAATGTGTCATACAGCAATATATAGCAAATATTCTAGACCTCTATTTATTTATTTTAACTCTTGCCATCTTCTCATTCATCTGTCATACTGATAACCTATGGTTATAACCAAATAATATGGTCTCTGGGGGGGGCATGGTGGCTAGCACGTTTGCCTCACACCTCCAGGGTTGGGGGTTCGATTCCCACCTCTGCCATGTGTGTGTGGAGTTTGCATGTTCTCCCCATGCTTCAGGGGTTTCCTCCAGTTACTCTGGTTTCCTCCCCCGGTCCAAAGACATGCATTGTAGGTTGATTGGCATCTCTAAATTGTCCATATTATGAAAGTGTGTGTGTGTGTGTGCCCTGCGATGGGTTGGCACTCCGTCCAGGGTGTATCCTGCCTTGATGCCCAACGATGCCTGAGATAGGCACAGGCTCCCCGTGACCCGAGAATAGATCGGATAAGCGGTAGACAATGAATTATTGAATGAACGATTAAAGGCAAGTACTTGTGTTTAAAATAGGCATTCTAGACACTGTAGAAAAATCAAGCAAGCGCTGAGGTGGAAACTATATAATTTTAATAATCTGAATGCTGAGCTTCAAATCAGGATCAAGATCAGTACATGCATAACATGACTTTAAATACAAGGAACTTTCACTGTGTAACTGTTGCTCACAGACTCTAGCTGCTTAACTAGTTAACTAGGTACACCAACCAAATATGTTGTTGATAAGTGTATAGAAAGAGCTACATTCAACAATTATATACATATATTGTGTGACCTGTAAGGAAGATTTACCAGATAAATGGTTGGTAAATGTAGCTACAAGGTAGATGATCCTGATCTGAGCACAAGATATGTTACTTGTGCAAAATTCGTTTATTCCCTCAACCACATACAGGTGCCTGGAACTAGCATCTGTCATTTCAGCTTCAAACAAATAGACACACATTTAGTCATCCAGCAGAAATGGTTTCCCTTTTAATGTAAACATCACCCCTTCCTTGATGACGTCGCATCCATTTTGGTGTGAGGATGAAATCCTCTTTGCTCTGCTGCTCTCCCTGCTGAGGGGATTTTTCTAATTCATGTCTGCCGTTTCGCTCCATCTCTTCAAGGTCCAGGATGACTGGAAATACGTGGCCATGGTGATTGACAGAATCTTCTTGTGGGTGTTTATCCTGGTGTGCATTCTGGGAACAGCAGGACTCTTTTTACAGCCTCTCCTCATGGGAGAAGACATGTGATCCTCCATGATCAATTTTAAACAGACTTAAGAAACCTTGATTAAGTGAAAACTCCTTATTTCTAAAGAGCATTTCTGGAATTTTGGTTCTGATGTTAGCTATTGTACAGTGTATTGTTAATTGTTATGAATGAATGAATTTTAAATCTTCTTTTTCTAAAACGAAAGTGTTAATGCTGTAAGCTGAGCATAACTATGCAAATTCTATCACATATTTGTCCAGGCTTTGTGGACAGTGCCATCCAGTGGGTGTATAAGGCATTATCAACCAAACTATCCTACCTGCAAGGCATTACTGAGCTGTGAATTAAACTCATAGTGTACTATATATGTCACATTTTTCATTGTGACCGGACAATTGGATGAGGACATGGTTGCAGATTCATCTAAGATAAACCTATTCCTCTTGTGTTCCCTATGCTAGCATATGAAATGTCCCTTATTTCTACAAACAACTTGACCAGGAATGTATTAAATGCATTCAGTGTAAGTTAGGGGTGTTCAGTTTGATCCTCAGAGGGTCAAGGTGAGTGCAGGTTTTCTTCAATCAAGCAGGATCCACACCTCCTTCCACCTGGATAATCAGATGATCTTGGCTCAGTGACTCAAGTGTTGCTTCTTCTGGGTTGGAATGAAAACCTGCACCCACATGTCCCTTTCTGGATAAGAATAAACATCTCTAGTGTAAGTCATTTATGATTTTTATAGATTTCTTGTTTATGTGAATAAAACCTCAAGCTCTATTCCTGAAGCTTCAAATGTTTTTCTGTAATATCTCTCAGAAGTAAAAAAACAAAAAAAACAAAAAAAAAAAAAAACAAGTCCATATCAATCGATCGGTATCATGTAAATCTAATATAGTATTCAGCTTTTAGTGGTTTTTTTTGTTTGTTTGTTTTTTTTCTCATAAACTTCAAGAAAAAGAGAAAATTAGGCTGGTGAGGTAATGACTGGTTATAACTGGTTATGACAAGGAACCCATTTGCTTCATGGATGTTCCATAAGGTTTGCTGTAACTACAAACAGATAAAAAAAAAATGGAGTATTATTCTTTATAACAATCTTTATTAAATAAGGGACATGGTAGTTGTTGGACTACTGATCAGAAGGTTTGAGCAAGGCCTTTAACCCTCAAATGTATAAATGAGATAAATGTAAGTCACTCTGAATAGAAATGAATAGATAGATAGATAGATAGATAGATAGATAGATAGATAGATAGATAGATAGATAGATAGATAGATAGATAGATAGATAGATAGATAAATGTAATTGCTGCTAAAATACTGTGCTATAAAATTTAAATGACACTCCATGATGTGCTATAAGAAAATAATAGCCCTTTATTATTATTATTATTATATACCAAATGTACAGCATATAAATGTTACATCACAATGCTATAATACCTTTATAGTATTGTGTTCATAAGGCTTATAGGGTTCATAACAGTCTATTTTATCCATGCTTGTAACATATGTGTGTATGTGAACCATCAATCAGCTAATATATTAAAATTTGTCACTTTTTGTCTATTATTACTAATGAATATCATTAGTGATTTAGGTAGACAGTAATAATGTCATGACAGAGTATTATCTACCAGAATTAAACATTCCTTATGAGATTTAATCATTCTATTATGACAATGGTATGGCTAGTCATGCATACAGAAGTGGGGACAAAATCTTGTACAAACAGGCCAGGAACACACTGAATAAGGAGATTAGAGTGGCTAAAAGAAAGTACTCTGAAAAGCTGAAAAAACAGTTTTCAGCTAATGATCTGGCAGCTGTGTGGAGTGACTTGAAGAACATCACCAACTACAAGACATCAGCACCTTGCTCTGTAGTGAATCAACAACTGGCTGACGATCTGAATGTGTTTTACTGCAGGTTTGAAAAGCCCAGTCTCACACCTCTCACCCACCCTAATCTTCACCCCTCACATCCATTAACACCTCCTGCAAACCCCTTCTGCCTCACTCCTGCCTCGCTCCTGCTACCCTTATAGAAGGGTGGAAATATAAATAGGGTGCTCCTGTACAGGAGGCATATACATGTGCAAAATGTGCAGCTCAGGAGCAAGGAATGAAGTGTCTGATATTTCTAAATATCTGTATTTTCTATATTATCTAATTCTCATTCTTTTAACAACAGACATTGGTGCAAAATTGGCTGTATGTGAATATAAAAGCTTAAAATAAAAATGTAAAAAATAAAAAAATTCATTTATATTTAGCCCTAATGATCAAGCCAGAGGTGACAGTGGTGAGGAAAACCTCCTTCAGATAAGGGCGATGATGAAGACACCTTCTCAAAAGGGAGCCTGTTCCTCATCAGGGTGATTGTATAAAGTCTAGTACATTTGTGTAACCAGGAGTTTTTTGAGCATTTCTGAATCTGTTATCATTTCAATCTAAATACTGTCCAGATTTGGTTTATAATCTGCAATCAGTATTAACATATATTCAGACAGTCAAGGTTCAATTCCAGCTTAGGCCCTTCTCTGCAAATCATCCCTTCTCTACAGTGGCCAAGACGTGCAAAACACAAGAACAAATCAGAAAACAAAATAAAAGAAAACAAACCAAAAACACAATGACAATTTAAACAAACTGGAAAAGGTAGGTATAGTTTGCAAATGGAATTCTTACTGCCGATCGGATGAGATATCTGTCACTCAAGATATACAGGAAATCCAGCAGGCTGTAGCAGTAGGAAGTGGATTTGTTTGTATATGAATGCAGCTCTGCTCTTATAACCCTCCTTACATGCTTTAATCTGGAATAGTTTGAAATGTACCTAGATTCCTTAGGTGTGTTTTTAGACAGTGCAAACTAATCTTTATGCCATGATACGCTATCAGTATATCCAAAATCATGACATATGCATGTCCTCCCTCAAAGTAGCATTGAATGAATTCCATATATATATATACATACACATACATACACACACACACACACACACATATACATATACATATACATATACATATACATATACATATATATATATATATATATATATATATATATAGACCAGGCATAACATTATGACCACCTGCCTAATATTTTGTTGGTTCCCCTTTTTGCTGCCAAAACAGCCCTGACCCATCATGCACTATGTATTCTAACACCTTTCTATCAGAACCAGTATTAACTTCTTCAGCAATTTGAGCAACAGTAGCTCGTCTGTTGGATCGGATCACACGGGCCAGCCTTCACTCCCCACGTGTATCAGTGAGCCACCCATTACCCTGTCACTGATTCACCACTGTTCCTTCCTTGGACCATTGTTGATACATACTGACCATTGCAGACCGGGAACACCCCACAAGAGCTGCAGTTTTGGAGATGCTCTGATCCAGTGGTCTAGCCATCACAATTAGGCCCTGGTCAAACTCACTCAAATCCTTATGCTTGTCCATTTTTCCTGCTTCTAACACATCAACTTTGAGGACAAAATGTTCACTTGCTGCCTAATATATCCCACCCACTAACAGGTGCCATGATGAGGAGATACTCAGTGTTATTCACTTCATCCTTCACTGCTCATAATGTTATGCCTGATCGGTGTATATTGCACTATTGAACAAAAAATAGTTTAAAGTAAATGCAGAACTCCACACATGTACAAGAAATAAAGTTAGATACACAATTTCCTCCTTCTTGTATATCTTGAGTGACGGATGTCTCGTCCAATCAACAGTAAGAATCCCATTCTCAAACTATACCTACCTTTTCTGGGTTGTCTGAATGTGTCACGATTCCGGTATCCAAAGCATGAAGAAACAGACACAGCGCGGAGATAGACAAAGGATAGGGGTTTTATTAAATCAAAAGCAGACATAGACAACATACATGACGCCACATACACACGGAACATAAAGACGAAGACCAGCCCCGAACACTGACAAAAGGCCACTATAAATACCAAACATAATCACACACAACATTGGGAACAGGTAAACATCAATTAGGAAACATTAGGATAAGGCGGGGCTAAACCAAGCACATGACGTGAACATAAACAATGACATAACACAACCCCTGCTGGAAACACCCCCTAGTGGCCCAACACAGGGCCTACCACCCGTAACAGAATGGTCCTTGTGTTTTTGGATATGTTAATTTGGTTTGCATATAGAAAATTCCATTGCATATAGCACATTAACTATCAGATTCAACCTATATTTAAACAAAATTTACCTTGAAATCAACCTAATTTAACAAACACATACCATATTTTTAATATTTTGTTTCTGTAGAGATGATGGTATGTTTTTGCTGAATGGTCAAAGGTTTTATATTGTAACTCTAAATGAAGAAACATACCAGCAAAATAAGTAATTTTGTGTAATTTAATACACAGTAACAATGTGTATTTTTTTTTTTTACATATTAGGAAATGAAAAATGAAAGTTACATACTGTTTCTTTATTTAGGGTAATTTGAGGTATGTACTACAGTGATATATTATTTTGGATTTTATAGTCATTTACTATTGCAATTTTAAAGATTTGCGATGGTGAGAATTAACTTGAACATTCATTGTCTACCGCTTATCCGAACTATTCTCGGGTCACGGGGAGCCTGTGCCTATCTCAGGCGTCATTGGGCATCAAGGCAGGATACACCCTGGACGGAGTGCCAACCCATCGCAGGCCACACACACACTCTCATTCACTCACGCAATCACACACTACGGACAATTTAGAGATGCCAATCAACCTAACACGCATGTCTTTGGACTGGGGAGGAAACCAGAGTACCCGGAGAAAACCCCCGAGGCACAGGGAGAACATGCAAACTCCACACACACGGCGGAGGCGGAAATCGAACCCCCAACCCTGGAGGTGTGAGGCAAACGTGCTAACCACTAAGCCACCGTGCCCCGCCCTTACCTTGAACATATAATAGTAAAATTGCATCTTGAGATTCACTTGTTTTCAGTTTATCTGGATTTACAACAACGCCAGACTATTAGTCATACAGATTTAACAGGTTCAGACTGTTGGCTAGACTGTTGGCTAGATTGTATTTGCTTGTGAAAGGAAAACACTTCTGAACACCAAGGTTTCAGCTGATGAAGAAGTTCTACAGTGTAATTCTATGAAAAATCAATGAGAAATGATTATGATGTGTTATAAGAAAGAGACACATGAGTATTGAACAAAAAACTGAATTTATTAACTATTTACAAGCAATTGTACAATTATTACAGATATTAATATATTTTATACAACAAATTGATAAAATCTAATTGTGCGTTATTTTAATACATTTTAGTACTATTACTTTAGTATTATTTTAGAGGAGGCATTGGTGGCTCAGTGGTAGGTTGCTCGCCTATCATGCGGAAGGCCCGGGTTTGGTTCCCAGCCAATGCCTCAACTCCAGCCACTGGATGCAGTGCCGGTCCCAAGCCTGGAAAAATGGGAGGGTTGCGGCAGGAAGGGCATCCGGCGTAAAACCTGTGCCAAGTTGTCGTGCGGACCAGTTGGTACGCTGTGGCGACCCCGAACAGGGAGCAGCCGAAAGCAACTTCTTCTTCTTCTACTTTAGTATTATTTTAGCAGCATGGGCAGTTCCAGCTGTAATGTATAGAAAGTTAATACTGAACTGATTTAAAAACTGATGTTGTTGTTTAATAGAGTGATTCTAAAATTGTTTAATGTGACAGTTTTTTACAAGATGCATATTTGAAATTAACGTCTTATAAAGGAAACATTACTATTGTAATAGTGGTAACGCTGTGGTATAAATGGACTACTCTAAACTTCTGGAGGGGATGATGGTTACCGGAAGTTTAAAAGGGGTTGAGAGGGGGCTGGGGGGAGTTTATGGGGGTGGGAGTACACTACATTTGTAGTTAATCTTAAAATCTAAATCTTAAAAATGTAATATATATATATTTACAACAATACATAAATACAACAATGCATTAAAACAATTTAGCACTAATGTGTATAAACGAACCATTTTATAAATAGAAATTTGATTAATAGACAGTGGCGATCAAAATCAGAGAACGATTTATAAACATTTTTTTCTGAAATATTGTTAATCTTCATCGCTCAAAATATGAAAGAATATTAGCTGTGTATATATAACTAAGGCACTTCAGCCAAAACCTATATCTTGTGGATAACACAGCGATCAAAACAGGACACAGTAACCACTGTAACCACTATAGCACAAAAGAGGATTAGAACTAAAATTTTTCAGTATTACAGTTGTCAAAAATTAGTGGGAAGTGTAGAGGCTCTTGCTTTGAATGACTTCAATACATCTGCAGCTACAGGACATCACTAGTTTCTCACACTGCTCTGTTGTGACTTTTATCCTCTCTTCTTCATTAGTACTAGTAGGGTTCATTAGTAATAATGTTGCCAGGGATTTGCCAAGGATCCAGAGATTTTCAGGTTGGTTTAGATCAGAACTCTGACCGATTATTTCAATGCTCAGTGTAAGAAACTAGTGATGTCCCGCAGCTGCAAATGTCATTCAGAGCAAGAGCCTCTACACTTCTGACTAAATTTTAACAGCTGTAACCCTCAAAAATGTTGTAAATTCGATCACTGTCTTTTCCACAACACAACTGCAGCCATCACAATTTGGTCCTTGTCAAACTCGCTCAAATCCTTGCGCTTGCCCATTTTTCTGCTTCTAACACATCAACTTTGAGGACAAAATGTTCACTTGCTGCCTAATATATCCCACCCACTAACAGGTGCCATGATGAGATCATCAGTCTTATTCACTTCACCTCTCACTGCTCACAATGTTATGCCTGATTGGTGTATTTCTTTATCAGTTACTTACTCCGATAGTTCACATCCCCTTTGAGTCCATTTGTGCCTCCTAAAAATTCCTCCATTTCTCCTAAATGGCTCTACTCACTATATATACTATTATACATGACAGCTATAAACAAAGCATTACTGTCCAGAGTTTAGACAAACAACTTGATATTTTTGGCTAAGCTACACTACAGTACACCCTTTCTCTTTCAGTTTTAACAATAAATTGACAAAATTTGACACTGAAAAACGTTAAAAATAATAAGCTAGGACAGAGTTCATGTGATTGTAAGCATTTGTGCTATTCGCTCTATTTAAAAAAAAACTGAACGATAAAAAAAACAATTACTTAGTGACATGCTAACTAGCCATCTAGCTAATCTTCAGTCTAGCTAATATCCCTCTGCTTGACTTAGTGAACTTTAGCGTTTAGTGATATTTTGATATATTGGTGATATTTTAACCACTTAAAATACTCAATACTTAACTGAAAAAAAGAGAAAACTAAGTAACTCACCGTTCCACGCTCAGGGTCCACATCCTGGTGCTGAGTCACGTCTTCTTCTTCAGGGGTCAAATCCAGTAGTAGAGTAGGAGAAAAAACAAACTAGGGGTGTAGCAAAAATTGCAGTAGGTAATCCAAATCAACACTTTTGTTTTTAAAAATAATAAGAATTTCTTACAGGATTAGGACGACAGAAAGAGAGGTTCTTTGGTTTATAGATGGCTTAAGTGTTGATCCATCAGAAAAGAGAAGCAGAATGAAAACGGGGGTGGAACTGTTTCTATCTGCTCACGTACAGCTCTAGTGAAGAATGTCTTGGTATTGAGCTAGGCGGTTTTCAGAAGTTATGACCCTCAGAAGTCTGCATCAACAGATCGATAGAATAATAAAATTACCCTAAGCACTGATAACTGAAATTGCCCTTCTTGTATGCATCAGATTGATCTAATATAACGTCCTGTGTTTAGGAATGGGTCGACACAAAGCTGCGATGGAACCCTAAGCACTACCAGGGTATCACGTATATCAGGATGCCATCTGACTCCATATGGATTCCAGACATTGTGCTCTATGACAAGTATGTACAATAAACTCACAATGAATTTGTGTGTCATAATGTGTGTAATTACAAGAAAACTGTATGGACTGTATATATACACCGATCAGGTATAACATTATGAGCAGTGAGAGGTGAAGTGAATAACACTGATGATCTCATCATGGCACCTGTTAGTGGGTGGGATATATTAGGCAGCAAGTGAACATTTTGTCCTCAAAGTTGATGCGTTAGAAGCAGGAAAAATGGGCAAGAGTAAGGATTTGAGCGAGCTTGACAAGGGCCAAATTGTGATGGCTAGAAGACTGGATCAGAACATCTCCAAAACTGCAGTTCTTGTGGGGTGTTCCCGGTCTGCAGTGGTCAGATCCTTTAGGTCTTTTCAGTTGTAATGTGGGGCCCATGGAGGGTCTTAAAGGATCTGCTGCTAGCATCTTGGTGCCAGATACCACAGCACACCTTCAGGGATCTAGTGGAGTCCATGTCACAATGGGTCAGGGCTGTTTTGGCAGCAAAAGGGGGACCAACACGATATTAGGCAGGTGGTCATAATGTTATGCCTGATCTGTGTATGTGTCATACTTATATATAAATGTCAAACTATCCAGTGTCACACAGAAGAAGGCGTTCTATTCTGAGTCAGTTTGTCTTAACGTTTCCTCCTCATGTCATCTCAGGTCATTTTGACTCACCACTGTCAATTCCGCCCTGCTCAATAGAGATCTAAACCTACATCTGGATTTCTTTTAACCTTTGATACAATATCTGTTGGTAATAACATAGCGATAAAACAAATAGACGGGGAAATAAACTGAAACGATGAACATGGTAAACAGTTTCAGAGAAATAAAGCCTGTTTCTCTAAAAGTTTCCTCCTCATGTCATCTCAGGTCATTTTGACTCACCACTGTCATCTCCGTCCACCTCGACAGAGATCAAAAATCTACATCTGGATTTCTTTTAACCTTTGATGCAATATCTGTTGGTAACAACAAGGAAATAAAAGAAATAGAACGGGGAATGAACTGAAGAGATGAACATGGTAAACAGTTTAAAATACACTTTTTTTTACTGTGCTGGAAAAAATGGGGTCGGTTTAACATAAGAAAAAATATTGCATGTAGTTTGAGTAAAAATCTGACATTTCTCAACAAAATATGATTTATTGCTTATACTAAATTGAATTTTAACACGTTTTCAATGACTAGACTGAGTGAGCGTGATCGATTCACGTGGTATTAACATAAACCACATTATTACAGTGTGAAATCTCACGAGAATGCTGGTGCTGATGGGAAATACAGTATAACTATAGGATTAAACTTAGCTCATGAAAGCATGTATGGTAGAATAGTACAGTGGTCATGAGTCTGGTGTGAAACACAAGCTGTGTGAACTCAGTGGACTTTAAAAACACACATTCACGTTCAAATCATGTTGGATGGAAAAACAATAATGGTGTTAACGGTACTCAGTTTAGTTGCATGGAACCAATGTAGGCATGTTATGCAGCAAGTATTTTTTCATTTTGAATAGAGCAAACGATCAAGATCTAACATTAGTCATTGTGGTACACCACACATGGTTGAAATGAAAGCGTGTATGCTTTACATCGGGCAAACTATCTCTGTTTCTCTCACTCACACACACACGACACACACACACGACACAACACACACACACACACACACACACACACACACACACACACACACACACACACACACACACACACACACTAACTAACTATCTATTTATACTGTGGAAAGACAGTAAGGCATACAGGCTTAGTCATTATAGCATACTGATCTACACAGACCTACAGGTAATTATATTTAGGCAGTCAACAGATATCGAGATAATTTCAGCCTTTCATGCTCTGCCTGGAAGACAAAGAATTGGCAAACAGAATACAAGCCATTAGGCCATTTTTTACCAAATACAAAACAAGTAAAATGATTGGTAAAAAAAATTCTAGACTGAAAAACATTGTCTAAAATGTATTAATTTTGGCCACGTGTGATGAGAACCTGGAGTTTGCTCTATGAAGAGCAGAACAAATTTAGCACAACCTTCTCAGTAAGAAAAAATAAAATAAATTAAATGTAAGCATGTTCATGAATCCAGTTGCAAGTATATTTAATGCTTTAATACAATACGATGTATATATTATATTAGCTAGACTGGCTCATACAGGTTATATACATTATAAACAGATTCGGTTGTACAGAATATTAACACAAAAGTAAATCAAATATTTCAGCGAATAATCTTTTAACACTGCTTGCTTATGTCTGGGTTATATCAGTGACCTAAAGTTAACATAGCATGCAGAGCAGAATTACCTTTTGCACCGTCACCATTGAACACACTCCGACTTGTGAAGAAAAAGCGACTTGAACACATCCTTCACTCAAGCTCTACAATGCCTCACTTCATCATTATGCTAAGTAAGTAACTCAAATATTTTTATATTTTATATTTAGCATGCAAGAAAACGATCATAATCGTTGAGACTGATCTGAGAAATTTAAGAATCTATCAATTGCCTGATTTTTTTTAATTCAACTTAACAGTGATCTTGGTGGCTTGGTTTTCTCAAGCTCAAGGTATGGATTCATTTAAGGAGTAATAAAGTATTTCTACATTATAATTAAGCACTGATGTATAATTAGCAATTCATGTAAAGTTAGAAATCCTTATTTTTCATTTAAAGGTCTAAAAATCTATCCAGCAAGGGTTTATTTACATAAATCCGAAGGCGAACTGGAGATCACGTGCAGCACATATGGGCTGCAGGACGCATTACCGAAGACCAGCAAGTTCTATATTTACCTCTGTAGAAATGACATTGGAATAAAAATGAAATTGAGTTGGCAAGATGCTACATTTTGTATAGACGACACTAGAAAGGAAAATGCAGGAAATTATAGTTGTGTCTTTTCAGTGGAAATGTATAATCTTGATCAAGTAAGACAAAATGGCATAAATTCCATCTTCGTTAGTGTAAATGGTAAGATTTTTTAAAATCGATTTGTTTCTGTTTTTTTGTTTGTTTGTTATCTGATCATATGATAGTTCATTCTAATTCATAATTTTATCCTGGTCAGATTCCTTCGTCCCGGCAGAGATAGCCTCATCTCAGACATACGTAATAACAGGATCTGATGTTGAATTCCAGTGTACCTCTTTAAATTTACCCGAGAGGAACCAAAAAGGCAATGTTTACGCTGTTTTGTACAAGAACAGCACTGTAATTCAGATTAATATTTGGGACATGAGAAAGAACAAGGCAAGGTTTACTCTAAAAGAAGTCAGGATACAAGATGCTGGAAAATACATCTGTTTTCTGATGTCAGAGCCGTTCCCTTTTCCTCAAAATGTGCACAGTGTCAATAAAGTCATCCTTCACATTACTGGTAAGATGAAGAAGCATCAATCAACATATTGTTATAATAATAATAATAATAATAATAATAATAATAATAATAGACTTTAATTGATATGTAAGATGTTCAACCCACTACTCATTATATTCTAATTAAACTGACAAGCTTATTGTCTTTTTTTTTTTTTTAAACAAGTATCATGGTTTAGATGTTAATTATTTATTTATTTGATTTATTTGTGTTATTAATACTCTTCAGTTCCAGAGAACTTTAATGAAATGCTAAAGATTACTGTTGGTGTTACATCCCTGCTGCTGATTATTTTGACAATTGGACTGGTCTCTTGGGGGGTGTTTCAAAAGAAAGGTCAGTTACAATTCTGTGTATTAAAAGTATTGAAGAGAAAAAAGCTGTGGTGAGTATCAGGTTCAAAGCGATATATATCTTAAAAAAAAATTATTTATATTATTTTTTAAATAGTAATAGAATGTAAGTTCATGCCTATATTATTAAATACATAATATAATATAATATAATATAATATAATATAATATAATATAATATAATATAATATAATATAATATAATATAATATAATATAATATAATATAATATATACTAACTAATAATAAGTAAAAATAAATCAATAATGTTCTTACACAATATATTTGTTTCAAATAAGGTTACTGTAAAGGCCACAGTGAAAGGTTTGTTTATTTTTGTTTCTTACTCTTTAATTTTAAAAACATTTTTTATTATAAATTTTGAATTTGAATGATACATATTTATGAAATTTTATATTTCACATTTGATATTTCTGTTGAACACAGTAATGACCCAAGACAGGCAGAGATGAACCAAGGTATTTTTATTTTTATTTTTTTTTATATTTACAAAGTGAAATAATTGAAACACAGAAGGAGTAAAATCATATTTTATTTATTTATTTATTTATTTATTTATTTATTTATTTATTTATTTATTTATTTGTCTGTCTGTCTGTCTGTCTGTCTGTCTGTCTGTCTGTCTATCTATCTATCTATCTATCTATCTACTTAATTAACTTATTAAAATATTCTCTATATTAATACTAATAATTATACAATATTTCTATATAATAATAATTCTATATTAATACTCTATATGTCTTAAAATGATAATTTACTTTTTTCACTATTAACAGCTGAAACGCAGAATGTACACAGGTAAACTGATTTATTTATTTATTCCAGATCTCAGTACTTACGACTATAGAAACAAGGAAACTAGATAAAGCTAGTTTTGCCGGAACAATGCTAGTCATACAGTATTTGTCACACAAGGGTCAACAGATACTGTACATGTGCGTCACCGAAGGTGCTTGCTTTGGTTCAATGCTTGCTAGATAGAGATAGCAAGATATGAGATTGAACCATGGGACACTTTGGTAAAAAAGGTGATCTTTGAATAGTTAGTTCTTTGAATAGAGCTACGCTTCCTGAGGTTTCTATTAGAAAGTTCTGTGAAAGAAAAAATAATATATGTCATCAGGTTCTACATAGAAGCTCTAAGCCACGTATCAAAGACTTGCTGTAAATGCATTTTTCATCACTAAGAGTTGTTTGAAGGGCAAAAACAGTGCAAAGATGTGTCTCCATTATTTACAGTGCATCTGGAAAGTATTCACAGTGCTTCACTTTTTCCACATTTTGTTATGTTACAGCCTAACAGGACAATGACCCTAAGCACACAGCCAAGATAATAAAGTAGTGGCTATGGGAGAACTCTGTGAATGTCCACGAGTGGCCCAGCCAGAGCCCAGACTTGAACCCGATTGAACATCTCTGGAGAGATCTGAAAATGGTTGTGCACTGACACTCTCAATCTAACCTGATGGAGTTTGAGAGGTCCTGCAAAAAAGAATGGGAGAAACTGCCCCTAAATAGGTGTACCAAGCTTGTAGCATCATACTTAAAAAGACTTGAGGCTGTAATTGATGACAAAGGTGCTTCAACAAAGTATTGAGCAAAGGCTGTGAATACTGATGTACATATGATTTTTTACATTTTTTATTTTTAATAAATTTGCAAAGATTTCAAACAAACTTCTTTCATGTCATTATGGGATATTGTTTGTAGAATTTTGAGGAAAATAATTAATTGAATCCATTTTGGAATAAATCTGTAACATAAAAAAATGTGGAAAAAGTGAAGAGCTGTGAAGACTTTCCAGATGCACTGTATCTGGAATGAAAATATACAGCTGCAACAGGACTTTAAAGGATAAAATGCATGTCCTTCACTTTAAGGATTACTCCCTAGGAATCATTCTGAAAAACTCTTAATGCTTCTACATCTGACCTTCTCCCCCCGAAGTGTATATGTCAACAGCATTATAGTGCATATTTATTTCCATCTCTTTCAGCTTTGATTCAGAATGGGATGAAACCTCCTCAGCAAGTGGTAAGTCTAACACTAACACTAACACTAGTAAAAGTCTTACAGTAAACATTCTTCTTCTTCTTTCGGCTTTTCCCTTCAGGGGTCGCCACAGCGAATCATCTCTCTCCACCTATCCCTATCTTCTGCATCCTCAACCCTTGCACCCACTAGCTTCATATCCTCATTAATTCCATCCATATACCTCCTCTTTGGCCTTCCTCTTTGCCTCCTGCCTGGCAGCTCCATGTCCAACATTCTCCTACCAATATACTCACTCTCCCTCCTCTGAACATGTCCAAACCATCTTAATCTGGCCTCCCTAACTTTGTCCCCCAAACGTCCAACATGAGCTGTCCCTCTGATGTACTCATTCCTAATCCTGTCCAATCTTGTCACTCCCAAAGAGAACCTCAACATCTTCAGCTCTGCTACCTCGAGCTCTGACTCCTGTCTCTTCCTCAGTGACACTGTCTCTAAACCATACAGCATGGCCGGTCTCACCACTGTCCTGTACACCTTCCCCTTGATTCTCGCTGATATTTTCTGATCACACAGAACTCCCGACACCTTTCTCCACCCATTCCAACCTGCCTGCACTCGCTTCTTTACCTCATTCCCACACTCTCCATTACTCTGGACTGTTGACCCCAAGTACTTAAACTCCTGTACCTTCTTCACCTCTTCACCCTGTAACCTTACTGTTCCACTTCCCTCCCTTTCATTCACACACATGTACTCAGTCTTACTACGACTGACCTTCATTCCTCTTCTCTCCAGTGCAAACCTCCACCTCTCCAGGTTTTCCTCCACCTGCTCCCTGCTCTCACTACAGATCACAATGTCATCTGCAAACATCATTGTCCAAGGAGACTCCTGTCTGACCTCCTCTGACAACTGGTCCATCACTATAGCAAACAGGAAGGGGCTCAGAGCCGATCCCTGATGCAGTCCCACCTCCACATTGAACTCCTCTGTCTGACCTACAGCACACCTCACCACTGTCCTGCTCCTCTCATACATGTCCTGCACCACTCTGACATACTTCTCCGCTACTCCTGACTTCCTCATACAGTACCACAGCTCTTCTCTTGGCACCCTGTCATATGCTTTCTCCAAGTCTACAAACACACAGTGCAACTCCCTCTGACCATCCCTATACTTCTCCATCAAAATCCTCAGAGCAAAAATTGCATCCGTTGTGCTCTTTCTGGGCATGAAGCCATACTGCTGCTCACAAATTTCCACTACCTTCCTTAACCTAGCTTCCACTACTCTTTCCCATACCTTCATTGTATGGCTCATCAACTTTATCCGCCTATAGTTACTGCAACTCTGCACGTCACCCTTATTCTTAAAGATCGGCACTAACACACTTCTTCTCCATTCCTCAGGCATCCTCTCACTCTCTAAAACCCTGTTGAACAAACTAGCTAAAAATTCCACTGCTGCCTCTTCCAGACCTCCACCGGGATGTCATCAGGACCAACTGCCTTCCCACTTTTCATCCTCTTCAAAGCCTTCCTGACTTCATCCTTTCTAATCTTATCTACTTTCTGTTCCACAGAGTTCACCCCTTCTACTCTTTTTTCCCTCTCATTTTCCTCATTCATCAGCTCCTCAAAGTATTCCTTCCATCTCCTCTGTACACTCTCCTCACTTGTGAGCACCCTTCCATCTCTATCCTTAATAACTCTAACTTGCTGCACATCCTTCCCATCTCGATCCCTCTGCCTAGCTAACCTGTACAAGTCCTTCTCTCCTTCTCTAGTGTGTAACCTAGTGTACAACTCGTCATATGCCTTCTGCTTGGCCTTAGACACCTCCCTCTTCACTCTGCGCTGTAACTCCTTGTATTCCTGTCTATTCTCTTCAGTCCTGTCCATGTCCCACTTCTTCTTGGCTAACCTCTTCCTCTGGATACTATCCTGAACTTCCTCATTCCACCACCAAGTCTCCTTATCTTCTTTCCTCCTTCCAGATGACACACCCAGCACCTTTCTCCCTGTCTCCCTGATCACTTCTGCTGTAGTTTCCCAGTCATCTGGCAGCACTACCTGACCACCCAGAGCCTGCCTCAACTTCTGTCTAAATTCCTCACAACATTCCTCCTTTTTCAGCTTCCACCACTTGGTTTTCTTCTCTATCTTTGACCTCTTCGTCTTACAGACCATCAAAGTCATCCTACACACCACCATCCTATGCTGTCTGGCTACACTCTCTCCCACTACCACTTTACAGTCACTAATCTCTTTCAGATTGCCTCTTCTACATAGAATGTAGTCTACCTGTGTTCTCCTACCTTCACTCTTGTAAGTCACTCTATGCTCCTCCCTCTTCTGAAAATAAGTGTTAACCACACCCATGTCCATCCTCTTAGCAAAGTCCACTACCATCTGTCCTTCAAGGTTCCTTTCCTTAACTCCAAACTTGCCCATCACCTCCTCATCACCTGTGTTCCCCTCGCCAACATGTCCATTAAAATCCGCTCCTATCACCACTCTCTCACCCGTGGGAATACTCTCCATCACCTCATCTAATTCACTCCAGAATCTCTCTTTCTCCTCTAACTCACAACCTACCTGTGGGGCATAACCACTAACAACATTCAACATCACCCCTTCAATCTCTAACTTCAGACTCATCACCCTGTCTGACACTCTCTTCACCTCCAGGACATTCCTTACAAACTCCTCCTTCAGGACCACACCTACCCCATTTCTCTTACTATCCACACCATAATAAAACAGCTTGAATCCTGCTCCTATACTACGAGCCTTGCTACCCTTCCACCTGGTCTCCTGTACACACAGTATATCCACCTTCCTTCTCTCCATCACATCAGCCAGCTCTCTACCTTTCCCTGTCATAGTACCAACATTCAGAGTTCCTATTCTCAGTCCTACACTCTTACCTTTCCTCTTCTCTCTCTGTCTGCGCACTCTCCTCCCTCCTCTACTTCTTCGACCAACAGTAGCCCAATTTCCACCGGCGCCCTGTAGGTCAACGGCGCCGATGGCGGTCGTTGTTAACCCGGGCCTCGACCGATCCGGTATGAAATTCGTACTGACGATTCGCATGGTTAAATTTGGCAATGTTTTACGCCGGATGCCCTTCCTGACGCAACCCTCTCTATTTATCCGGGCTTGGGACCGGCACAGAAGTCACTGGACTGTGACCCCCATGGCTAGATTCTTACAGTAAACATTATAATCTTTAAAAAGTTGCACATTTATATGACTTTGCTGCAAGGTTGTGGACCGATGAATAGTATCAAACATCTCTTGTAATATTCCTAATTAAGTTTTTTCCCTGACAGATAGTCCTTCACATGAGAACACTTACCAGGTAAGCTTCTGTATGTACTTAGCTATTAGTTATACTTATTTTTTCCCCAAACAATTAAGTACAAAAATAATAGGACGTGCTATTTAAGAAGAGTGGAAGTGATTCATGTGATTATACACACCGATCAGGCATAATATTCTGAGCAGTGACAGGTGAAGTGAATAAGACTGATTATCTCCTCGTCATGACACCTGTTAGTGGGTGGGATATATTAGGCAGCATGCGAACAATTTGTCGTCAAAGTTGATGTGTTAGAAGCAGGAAAAATGGGCAAGTGTAAGTATTTGAGGGAGTTTGACAAGGGCCAAATTGTGATGGCTAGACCACTGGATCAGAGCATCTCCAAAACTGCAGCTCTTGTAGGATGTTCCCGGTCTGCAGTGGTCAGTATCTATCAAAAGTGGTCCAAGAAAGGTACTGTGGTGAACCGGTGACAGGGTCATGGGTGGCCAAGTCCCAGCAAAAGGGGACCAACACAATATTAGGCAGGTGGCATAATGTTATGCCTGGTCGTTCTAATTGTATTAGAGTTTATTAGTTTATTTAAGTACTTCTTCTTCTTATACATACATTGTTTTTTTTAGTCTTTTTTCTTTGTCATTTGCTTGATCACTATAGCATCACTCCATATTTTTTTCATAACACTTTTTCCCAGAGGCCAAAAATGACAAATATTACATTTCTTTGGCATCTCACACTCCACAGTTGGTGGTTAATGGCTCATATGAAAGTAGCGCGCAAGGTTTTAAGAATTTCAGGGCTGTAATAATTTAGTTATTTGTAAGTATTTCTGTTTGTACCTAGCCAACTAGGGGCAATACATTCATAGAAAAGCCCCAAAATGGTTAGTTTTTTTTTCCCCCACACAAATGTTTCTCTCTCTCCAAAGTAAATGTTGATATCAAACTCATTTCTGTTCTCTAAAACACCCCAAGTGCTTGTTCATAAGCAGCTAAAATTAGAAGACGTAATCTTTAACCACTAAAATTTTGTGTAAGGTTATCCAACAGAGGGAAAAGCACACGTCTAAAACATACTGCAAGCCAACAGAGTCCTGACTCATTTTATGTCAGACTCATAGCCAGAAAAGAATTCATTTGTTTATGATGACTGAAAATGTGTCGGCAGGATGGAACACCGACATACTGGTAAAAAGGGGCTAAAATAAGCGCTTGTGTGCGAAGGTGTTGAGTAGAAACCTCCTTGTAAAATGTTGTCTTCAAATCCCAGAAACGTGAACAATAAAATGAATGCGCCATTCAGAATATCGAAAATATTAAGTCCATGTGTAGCTCTGAATTCATTCCTGTGTAAATATTGTACTTTTAAATCCAAGTCTAGGACTCCGAAAAAGAGTAATGTGGACCCTAAACAAACTGAGGAATGTCTTTCATCCTTACTTCGACATCAAACCTGTCTCTTCTCCACTCATCATTCACTGATTACGCATACTGACATGCAGCTGACAGAACAATTTGAATGCTATAACCAGATGGGTGACAAAGAAAAAAAAATCTGTTATGTTTTGTGGGGGCATTTATTAATTGTCCTGGCATGGTGTAGCTCCATGAAATGGCAAAAAGATGAAGGATAGAAAGGATGTGGATGAAAATGAGGTTATATCCTATAACCTTCACACTCAATGCGAACAACAATGGGAGCTTTTGAGTGATGGCTTAGTCATAAAAACACCAACAGCTTCAGAGACATAAAAATCCATGCCAATGAACATTAGAGCTGTTCTGGTGGCTCATTTTGGCCTAAAACCTTCCTTTAATTTGTTTCAACAAATGCTAGCATGATAATGAATAAAATCTGATCTACAATAAAAGATTCACTCAAGTTTAAATCAATTTGTGTGTATTTTTTATACGTTTTGTATTCAGTATGCTGTTCTTTTCTAGGTCTGTGAAGATCAATGAACAAAATCAGAAGTGTGGCTACAGCAATATGGCTAAACCGCAAACCCCAGAGACTTATACTCTAACTTACTGCAAACTAGTTAAATGGTACACAATTCACTTTGCTTGGAAATACTGATATAAGCAAAAGGACATCAGGCTTGCAATTTCTAAGCATTGCCAAAAGAACTGACAATTAGTATAATGTTTAATTTTTCTGATGCTATCTTTAAGGGGGGCACAGTGGCTTAGTGGTTAGCATGTTTGCCTCACATCTCCAGGGTTGGGGGTTTGATTCCCGCCTCCGCCGTGTGTGTGGGTGGAGATTGCATGTTCTCCCTGTGCCTCGGGGGTTTCCTCTGGGTACTCCGGTTTCCTCCCCCGGTCCAAAGACATGCGTTGTAGGTTGATTGGTATCTCTAAATTGTCCGTAGTCTGTAGTGAATGAGTGTGTGTGTACCCTGTGATGGGTTGGCACTCCATCCAGGGTGTATCCTGCCATGACGCCTGAGATAGGCACAGGCTCCCCGTGACCCGAGTGTAGATCGGATAAGCGGTAGACAATGAATGAATGTTATCTTTAATTTTTTTTTTCTTACATTTTAATGTAAATGTTGAACTGTTGGATTTCAAAACAAATTAAACATGTTGATGTTTGGATCCATGTATATTTGTTTGTTTGTTTGTTGTTTCTTTGATGTTTGTGGCATTACTATGTAACTAAATTAAGACATTTTTTAAACAATTTAGAAACTATATTTGCTGCAAATTCTCTCTGCCAGCCATTGTCCTCTTCTTCAGGATACCATTTACACCAACAAACAGACAACACCGTATATAACACTATAGTTTTATGATTTACACTGATCAGGCGTAACATTATGAGCACTGACAGGCGAACAGCAAGTGGGCATTTTGTACTCAAAGTTGATGTGTTAGAAGCAGGAAAAATGGACAAGCGTAAGGATTTGAGTTTGACCATGGCCAAATTGTGATGGCTAGACCACTGGATCAGAGCATCTCCAAAACTGCAGCTCTTCTGGGGTGTTCCCGGTCTGCAGTGGTCAGTATCTATCAAAGGTGGTCCAAGGAAGGAACTGTCATGAACCAGCAACAGGGTGCGACCAACATGTGCGGCCAAGACCCATTGATGCTCGTGGGGAGCGAATGCTGGCCCGTGTGATCCGATTCAACAGACAAGCTACTGTTGCTCAAATTGCTGATGAAGTTAATGCTGGTTCTGATAGAAAGGTGTCAGAATACACAGTGCATGACGGGTCAGAGCTGTTTTGGCAGCAAAAGGGGGACCAACACAACAATATTAGGCAGGTGATCATAATGTTATGCCTGGTCAGTGTATATTTGCACTTAACATGACCATGGACAATAAGGCACTAGAACTTTTTTAGGTATCCACAGTATGTTATAGTTCCAAATAAAACTAACATAAATCTAGGAGGAATAGTAGGAGAGAGTATGAATACTTAGTCATGCCATATGACTTACTAACTACCCCTCCAAATAAAGCTCACTCGGGAGCAAAATAAGATGAATAGAACATGAATACACAGTTATTCCATACAGGTTTACTAATTCCCCACTACCATAATTCCCGTCTCATGATGGCATTGTAATGTGAAAAATGTAAATATAATAAAACAAAATAATAAATAAAAAATAAAATAAAAAATAATAAATAAAATAAAATAAAATAAAATAAAATAAAATAAAATAAAATAAAATAAAATAAAATAAAAAAAAAAAAGGGCACGGTGGCTTGGTGGTTAGCACATTTGCCTCACCCCTTCCAGGGTTGGGGGTTCAATTCCCCCCCGCCATGTGTGTGGAGTTTGCATGTTCCCCCCTGTGCCTCGGGGGTTTCCTCCCCCGGTCCAAAGACATGCATGGTAGGTTTACTGGCATCTCTAAATTGTCTGTAGTGTGTGATTGCGTGAGTGAATGAGAGTGTGTGTGTGTGTGCCCTGCGATGGGTTGGCACTCCGTCCAGGGTGTATCCTGCCTTGATGCCCAATGATGCCTCAGAATAGATCAGATAAGCAGTAGACAATGAATGAATAAATAAGAATGTATTAAATAATCTGACTTTAGATTGTAGTATTGGGAATTCTCCACCCAGACTGTTGGCCAGAGTATTTGAGTGGACAGGAAAGTTACAGGAACTGTAATTGGACTGGTTGCTGTTGTTGCCATTTAATGATTTTTTTTTGTTATTATTTAAACTTTAATTATCTGAACAAATGATAGCTTAGGATTAAAGCCTGCTGTTGCGGTTGTCTGCTGGAGGCGGACTGGGATGGATCCATGAACAGATGGAAGGGATAATCCGAACAGAGGGGAACGTAGTCAGGGACAGGCAGGGAGTCGAGAACCAGAGAAGCAAAACACAAAGGCAGACTGATCCAAAAATGTCAAATCCGAAGAGAGAAAATGAGAAACAGTCCAGAGTCAAAAATACCAAGGAAACGCAATATTAGAGGCACAGGCAGAGAGTTCGGTAGGTCCACTAAAGGTTTGCATTGAACCTCGTGTGCGCTCCGTTTTTATGTCCGGGCGGAAACCTGGAAGTGACTCAAAACTCGGGCAAGGGCTCCCTCTCCTGTCCAAAACTTGGCGGCGGCATGACAAAGCCCCCCCCTCTAGGAACACCTCCTGGCATTCTACGTCGCGGGCTGGCCCCTGGGGCGTGGAGCAGGCCTCCCGGGGTGCAAGCGGTGAAAATCCTCGGTTAACGACGGATCCAATATCTGCCGCGTCTACCCAAGAACGCTCCTCGGGTCCATACCCCTCCCAGTCAACTAGGTACTGAAGCCTAGACCCGACTCGCCTGGAGTTCAAAAGCGTTCTCACTTGATATGCCAGGGACCCATCAATGTCCAGAGGAGGAGGGGGAGGAGAAGGCTCAGAGGCAGCTGCACTCCCCGATCGAGGATAGACTGGTTTAAGAAGGGAAACATGGAATGTTGGGCAGATACGGTAGGACGCGGAAAGCTGGAGCCGGTAGTAGATGGGGTTGACCTGACGGATGATTTTGAAAGGTCCAATGAACCTGGGACTTAGCTTACGGCATGGCAGTTTAAGTCTGAGGTTACGGGTTGACAGCTACACGCTTTGACCCACGGTGTAGGGAGGAAGAGGGCGACGGCGCCAGTTGGCCTGGATCCTCTGTCTCCTGATCGCCCTCTGTAGATGCACGTGTGCACATTCCCACACCTCTTGACTAAGCCAGGACCATTTCACCACTGCTGCCACATCAGAGGGCTCACCCGACCAGGGAAATAGCGGTGGTTGATAACCCAGCATGCACTAAAAAGGAGTCAGGCCCATGAAGGAGTGAGTTAGAGAGTTCTGGGCATACTCAGCTCATGGCAGGAATTCACTCCAGTGCTGCTGCTCCCTGCTGCAGTAGGACCTGAAAAACCTCCCAATTTCCTGATTTAAGCATTCTGCTTGGCCGTTGGACTGGGGGTGATAACCGGAACTTAAACTCACATTGATACCCAGTCCAACGCTCTCCCGGTGAGGAGCAAGAACAGAAATGCACACTTGGTTCCCTCCTCACGGTACACGTCAGGTTGGTGTGCAAAAAAAATCTCACACCGACGGAGAAAGCCATGGCAGCGGTCCGCGGAGCCATTATATTTCTCCGGGAGTGACATTCTCGGTGACTCACCGCAAGATGGAGGTGGATTCATGGGAAAGACTGCCGCTACTACCGGGGGGCGTGGCAGTAGCCTGACTAACAACTTGCAGTTGGCTCTCTAGCGCCTCGACCTTGTCCTGGAAGGTGCGAATGAGAGCGCCCTGTCGGATAATAAATCGCCTGTAACTCCGCTGGATCCGTGGGAGGCGAAGTATTATGTTGCGGTTGTCCTCTGGAGGCGGACTGACTGGATCAATGAGCAGATGGAAGGGATAATCCCTTCCAGCAAGGAACGTAGTCAGGGACAGGCAGGGAGTCGAGAAACAGAGAAGCAAAACACAAAGGCAGACTAATCCAAAAAGGGCAAATCCGAAGAGAGAAAACAAGAAAACAGTCCAGAGAAACATACCATTAAAAATACCAAGGCAAGCAATATCAGAGGCACAGGCAGAAAATCCAAAACAGGGAAACAGTCTAAGATCATGCACAAAGAAAACGTAATCCAAAAAGTCACAATTAAACGCTCGGTAGGTCCATTAAAGATGATACTTTGCATCGCACCTCGTGTGCGGTCTGCTTTTATGCCCGGGCGAAAACCCGGAAGTGACTCAAAACTCGGCGGCGGCATGACACCTGCTAATAATGCACCAAATATGCACTTCCATTTTTTTTTTAATTATTATTTTATCAGTAGCTTTCCTTCATGTTCAGATTATTTCATCCTGATGGAGAAATTTAATTTTGAACTTGTTCAGTGCATTGAAATTCGTATGGAAATTTTGAAAACATAATGAAGAATAATGAGGATTTATTAATAAGGATTATTCTAAAAGAAATCACAATGCAAGATGCTAAAAAATATCCGTTTTCTGATGTCAGGAAAAAGGTCACAGCCCCAATGAAGTCAGCCTTCACAGTACATGTAAGCTGTAGCATAAACCAAGACATCAATAACCGAAAATTAGCTGCATCACTGTAGATATTTAAGGAACACGCTCTTGATAGTGTACATGAAAAAAGCACATACTTTGGTTAACCTCTGATGAGCACAAACTCACAAAATACACGGACTCAATGCTGAGAAAATCAACACAGGCCCCTGTAAACTAAATGTACAGTCTCATTATTCATGTCTGTACTTTTGCGGGTCACCAACAACTGGTTCCAACAACACCAACAACAAATTCCTTGTGTGTGAAAAAGCTGATTCTGATTCTACTATGAGAAACATGGGCCTCTTTCTGAAACCAGCTCATAAAATGTATCTATAAAAAGATGGAGATTCAAGGATTCTTGAATCTAGATCTCGCACATAAAAGCAAGGGATGCTTTTTCACTATATCACAGCCATGTATATTTTTTTCATTAATCTTTAGCAATGTTTGAGTTATTGCATTTTTCAGTATTAAAAGCATTTCTCAAAAACTTAAATTGCTATGAGATGATGAGTATAAATACCACTTGTGTAGAAAAATAAATAAATTTCGGAAAAAAAATTGTGTAGTGTTTTATTCAATAGCATTAGAACATTACTGTGTATAGCATAGCATTAGAATATTATTTGGTGCAGCAACAGAGAAAACTATCTAAAGCAGAAATCATGTGAAGTAATTGATAACTAGATTAATCGATAGAACATTAAATAATTATTGTAGTTGATAAAGAGCACACTTCTGAGGTTGTCTGCTTTCTTGAAATTAATAATTCAGGAAAAAACGAATGTTTGGAAATTTATTCGTCAGTAAAATAACACTTCTTTACAAACATTTCAAACAAAGAGCTGATAGTCACGTGCTGCTCCTGCTGTCCAGTAATAAAAGCTGGGCTGGTTACATTATGGCCAATAAATTTTTACCCACCTCTGATGCACACGCTGTAGAGTAGCACTCAAAAATGGACATGTGCCACACCATAATCTGTAAGTAACTATTGTGATATTTTCTATTTAATATGGAAAATAATTTAAAAATTTAACCTCAGATTGAAAAAGATGCCATTAATGAAGATACTTTGTCGTAATTTATATTTAATACTTTTCTCTTTTGTTTTGTTGCTTTTTTTATCGGAAAAGATGTCTATTTAATGATATCAACATCTTTGCCTCCATCAGAAGGTATTTTATTTGTTTATTTTCTCTCACATTTCAGTACCAGGCTGTAATTAATATTTCCTTTGGAATAAATAAAGTAAATCTTGTTTCATCGTAATTTAAATAGAATAGAACACACTTTCATTTATTAGAAATTTCATTTTGTATGTTGAGAATTTTATATAGATAAGTTATAAATAGATGATTTAGATTATTCAAAGATGATTATTCATGTGAGGTCACCTTTTTTTGGTACTATTTTTGTTCTATAGGTGAGGCTTTAGAGATTTTCCCAGCACAAATTGTCAGAGCCTCCACAGCAAAAGCTGGTGAAAATCTACAGCTAAAATGCAGCATCTCTCACACTCTGAGCTCAAGTCAAGTACTTCACATGTATTTGTGTAAAAATGGTGTTGGAGAGAGATTAGAACTACTTCGAAATAAAGATGAGCATGTCTTCAATTTGAGGAATGTTTCATTACGGGACTCTGGTACATACAGCTGTGTTTACTCATTTATAAGATATTATCCAAAGAACATCACAGGATCAGGAGAAAACTCCATCCATGTCCAAGTCATTGGTAAGACATTAAATTAATATTCTTAACCATAATCCTGACATTGTAGCATGATTTAATGAACTAAAATGAAGTCTTATATAAAGCATTATAGTATAAATTAATTAGAATTAAATTAGAAAATAGAATGAATTTAAATAACTAAATATTTGATATTACTTTTTCATATAAAAAACCTTATTTAAGGTCTATTGAACCTATTGGACTGTGCTCGAAAATTTCAGATATTTTGTTAGTTTTTAGAATTTTTTGAGCTTGTTGTTTATTAGTTAGGTTTCTTGTGTTCTAGCTTGTATTTTATTTTATTTTTTTTACAAAAAGCCTTTAAAGTAGGTTGCATTTTTACAATACCCTCTAAAGTAGATTGTTTTTTTTACAAAACCCTCTAAAGTAGGTTGCCTTTTTACGAAACCTTTTAAAGTAGGTTGTATTTTTACAAAGCATTTCTAAAGTAGCTTGTATTTTTTACAAAACCATCTAAAGTAGCTTGTATTTTATTTGTTTAAAAACCTTATTTAAAGTTTGTTGAACCTATTGGATTCTGGTCGAAAATTTTAGATATTTTGTTAGTTTTTAGAATTTTTGAACTTGTTTATTAGTTAGCTTTCTTGTGTACTAGCATGAGTTTTATATTTTAATTTTTTTTTAACAAAACCTTCCAAAGTAGTTTGTATTTTTACAAAACCCTCTAAAGCAGCTTGTATTTTTTGTAAAAACTTTGGCTTGTTTTTTTAACAAAGACCTCAAGAGTAGCTTGTATTTTTTTTATACAATCCTCTAAATTAGTGTGTATTTTTACAATACCCTCTACCATATACCCTCAAACACTCTAAAGCAGCTTGTATTTTTGTAAAAACCTCTAGCAGCTTGTATTTTCACAATTTTCTAACGTAGCTCGTATTTTTACTATGTAAACAAATTAATATTATGTAGCTCTGTGTGTTTTATTTAGCTATGTGTTGTGTTTATCCAGCTCTGTGTTGTCTTATTAGCTTTGTGTGGTCTTGTGTAGCTGTTTGTTTTTTTTTTGTCTTTGATTAGATTAGATTCAACTTTGTCATTACTTATGTACAAGGCAACAAAATGCAGTTTAGCATCTAACCAGAAGTGTGATGAGCAGCAAGTGCTTTATATACAGTATGTACATAATCTAATATGTACAGATAAGGACCAGTACTATGGAGATAATTACAGTTGGGTATATACAGTATTATCAACATGATATACAGATATATGTGCCATGGACATAATATTCAGGATACTATGGATTATGTATAGGTAATACAATATGTGCAGATGTCCAGATAGGAGCAGTATTATGGGGAAAATTAAAGGTGGATATATACTGTATTATCAACATATGTAGACATGTATGCTATAGGCAAAATATACAGAGTAATATGTACAGTATACATATGTGCTATGAACATATATACAGGAAATTAAGTGCCATGTTCATACAATACAGATGAATCGTGCAAATGATGTATAGGCTAAGGCTATGAACAATTATATAAAGTATGTGAATATATGCTAGATGCATTGCCTATGTAGCAGTGACATGGCTAGGTGAAGTTATCAACATTCAGAGACAGGCTGTTGGCTTTACACCAGGCTGTTAGACGTTGCACCTCCTCTCTGTACGCTGACTCGTCGTTCTTGCTGATGAGACCCTCCACGGTAGTGTCATCGGCGAACTTGGCGATGTGGTTCGAACTGTGCATTGCTGTACAGTCATGAGTCAGCAAAGTGAACAGCAGTGTGCTGAGCACACAGCCTTGAGGAGCTCCAGTGCTCAGTGTGGTGGTGCTGGAGAAGCTGTTCCCGATTCTGACTGACTGAGGTCTCCCTGTCAGGAAGTCCAGGATCCAGGTGCAGAGAGAGGTGTTCAGGCCCAGCAGGCTCAGTTTCTCAATCAGGTGCTGAGAGATGACTGTGTTGAATGCTGAACTAAAGTCTATGAACAGCATTCATACATGTGTGTCCTTATTGTCCAGGTGTGTGAGGGACAGATGGAGGGTTTTGGTGATGGCATCGTCCGTGGAGCGATTCGGGCGATACGCAAACTGCAAGGGGTCTAGTGAGGGCGGGAAGCTGGGTCTTGATGTGCCTCATGACGAGCCTCTCGAAGCATTTCATCACGATGGGTGTGAGTGCAACAGGATGGTAGTCATTGAGGAATGAAACTATAGACTTCTTCGGCACAGGGACGATGGTCATTGTCTTGAGGCACGTAGGAAAAATGGCGCTGCTCAGGGAAATGTTGATGTCGG
This sequence comes from Hemibagrus guttatus, assembly GCA_033459395.1. Classification (NCBI taxonomy): domain Eukaryota; kingdom Metazoa; phylum Chordata; class Actinopteri; order Siluriformes; family Bagridae; genus Hemibagrus; species Hemibagrus guttatus. The sequence goes on from JAUCMX010000004.1 coordinate 26,849,394, forward strand.
TGAAGACATCCGCTAACTGTTCTGCACATTCCCTGAGCACTCTGCCAGGAGTGTTGTCTGGTCCAGCAGACTTCCGGAGGTTAACTCTGCATAGAGTTCTCTTCACATCAGCCATGGAAAGACAGAGCACCTGGTCGTTTGGAGGAGGGATGGTCTTCCTCGCTGCTACGTTGTTCTGTGCCTCGAACCGAGCGTAGAAGTCATTCAGCACATTTGGGAGGGAGGCGTCACTGTCACAGGCAGATGGTGTGGTCTTGTAGTGTGTGATTGCCTAAATGCCCTGCCACATGTGCCAGAAGTCTCCGCTGTCTTGAAAGTGGCCGTGGATTCTCTGAGCGTGCGTGTGCTTCGCCTCTTTGATGGCTCAAGACAGTTTTGGCCCTTGCTGTTCTTAAGGCCTCCTTATCCCCTGCTCTGAAGGCGGAGTCTCTCGACTTCAGGAGAGCACGCACTTCTGCAGTCATCCACGGTTTCTGGTTGGTGGTCCAGGACAGGTCCTCTGAGATGTGAGTCCTAAGAAACTTGAAGCTCTCAGCTCGACAGGCATTCCTGTGGATGGGGTCATGCGTTCTTCCTTTCTCCCTCCTGAAATCCACAATGAGCTCCTTTGTCTTGCTGGTGTTAAGGAGCAGGTTATTGTCAGCACACCATGTGACCAAGTGTTGCAGCTCTGCCCTGTAGGCTGTCTCATCATTGTCACTGATTAGGCCGATCAATGTGGTGTCGTCTGCAAACTTGATGATGGAGTCGGATCCATACACAGTCTGCAGTCGTGGATGAAGAGGGAGTAGAGGAACGGGCTCAGCACACAACCCAGTGGTATGCCGGTGTTGAGTGTGATGGTGGTGGAGCAGATGTGACCTGACCTAACATGCTGGGGTCAGTTGCGGAGGGAGGTATTGATGCCAAGATCTCCAAGTTTAGTGGTTGACTTAGAGGGAATGACAGTGTTAAAGGTAGAGCTGAAGTCAAAAAACAGTACGCGTGCGTGTGTATTGTTGTTGTCCAGATGTGTGAGTACAGAATGCAGAACTGTGGAGACTGCATCCTCTGTGCTCCTATTGCTGCGGTAGGCAAATTGGTGTGGGTCCAGTGAGGGTAGGTGTGCCAAGATCAGTCACTCGAAGCACTTCATGATAATAGGTGTGTGCTTTCTCCTTGTTCTCTTTCAAAGCGAGCATAAAAGTCATTTAGCTTGTTAAGAAAGGAGACATCTGTGTCATTCAGGGTGGAGTTGCTGGACTTGTAGTCACTGATGGCCTGGATGCCCTGCCACATGCGTCAGGGGTCAGAATTGGAAAACTGTTCCTCCACCTTAAGCTTGTAGCAGTATTTGGCCTTTTTGATGCCCCTCATAAGATTTGCCCTGGGTGTGCTTTAGGCCTGTGTGTCACCTGATCTGAAGGCAGGGTTGCGGCCTTTCAACAGGAGCCACACCTCCTTGTTCATCCATGGCTTCTGATTAGGGTACATGGTGATCTGTTTCTCCTTAGTAACACTGACAATGGTGGTGTTGATGTAGTCCAATACAGAAGTGTAGGTGTTAAGGTCGGTATGAGTGCCACAGGTGGCCTCAGAGGCAAACATACTCCAGTCTGAAGAGTGCAGAAACCTGTCCTGAAGTACAGTCTGCCCCCCCTGGCCACACTTTGATGGTCCTCTCTGATTGCTTCACACGGCTGATAAGAGGTAAATTCCTGGGGGGTGAGGAATAAAGAAAGGTGATCAGACTGTCCCAGGTGTGGGAGGGTCGGTCGCAGTGTAGGCTCCAACAATGTTTGTGTAGACATGATCCAAAGTTTTGTCACCTCTGGTATGGTAGGAAACATGCTGGTGGAATTTGGGGAGCACTGTCTTTAAGTTGGAGTGGTTAAAATCACCCGCAACAATAAATGCAGCTTCCAGGTGAGCAGTTTGTTGTTTGCTAATGGCCACATGAAGATCGTTCATAGCATTAGTGTCCAGAGGGATATAAGCTGCTGTTTTGATGACGGAATTAAAACTTTGCAGTGGGCAAAAAAAAATGGGAAAGGGGCTTTGTTTTGGCCCCTTTTTAAATTTGCACAATTCCCCACCTCTGGTCTTACCGGAGTCATTCACTGATCTATCTGCCCGGAATGTGTGGTTCCGGCTAGCTCAATAGCATTATCTAGTAGTCCGCCGTGTAGCCATGTTTCTGTGAAGATCATGACATTACAGTCCGAAAGTCTCTTGCTGGGGTGTGATGCGAAGTCATATCTTGTCCATTTTATTCACCAATGACCGCACATTAGCGAGGAAGATGCTAGGTAAACAGAGCCAGTGCGGGTATTAGCTTTAGCCTTAGCTCTTAGCCCTCCACGTTTCCCCCACCTTTGATTACGGTCTCCGCCGTCTGTGAGTACTTCCGCCCGGCCGGGTAGGGTGCATAGTCTCAAGTGTTCTGGAGATCTCAGGGATGAGTCAAAGGTCGGTGATAAAACTGTCGGAGTGTCATAGATTGATATCCAAAAGCACTCGTCGGGTGTAGGATGCTAACACTAAGCTGTTCTGTGCAAACATACCCGAGATGAGCAGGAAAAATAACAAAATCACAAAAACTGGGGAGACGCTGAGCCTTGCGTTGTGCACGTGCTGCCATCTTAGTGCTTATGTAGCTCTGTTTTGTGTAGCTTTTGCATTGTCTCATGTAGCTCTGTGTTTTTTGTTTTATGTAGCTCTGTGTTGTCTTATGTAGCTCGGTGATTTTTGTTTTATGTAGCTCTGTCTTGTCTTATGAAGCTCTGTTTTGATTTATGTAGCTCTGTCTTGAATTATGTAGCTCTGTGTCTTTTGTATCTCTGTCTTGTCTATTATAGCGCTGTCTTGTCTTTTCTAGCGCTGTGTTTTATGTAGCTCTGTCTTTTTTTATGTAGCTCTGTGTCTTATGAAGCTCTGTCTTGTCTTCTGAAGCTCTATGTTGATTTATGTAGCTCTGTGTTTTTTTATGTAGCTCTGTCTTGTCTTTTGTATATCTTTTTTTATGTAGCTCTGTCTTGTTTTTTGTAGCACTGTCTTGTCTTTTGTAGCACCTTTTCTTTTGTCTTTTCTAGCTCTGTGTTTTATGTAGCTGTGTGTCTTTTGTAGCTCTGTCTTGTTTTATGAAGCTCTGTGTGTTATGTAGCTCTGTGTTGTCTTATGTATCACCATGGTCCTGGAGAAACGTTTCAATTCACTTTCATACTGCATCAGCTATATTGTTAAAATGACAATAAAAGCTTCTTGACTTGACTTCTATTTATTTATTTATTTAAATCTGTAGCTCACTAATCTCTCATTTATTAATTTCAACAATAATGTTACTGCATTGTGTGTTACCCGCAGATGAGACAGATCAGCGATCCAGAGATTCTCTGAAAGAAGTAATGGTCTCTGTTGCCGCAATTCTCCTGGTCGGAGTCGTCTTTATTCAAATGTATCGCTACAGATTGATAATATATCAGCATTACCGTAAGTAATACTGACAGCTGTGTATCTTCTAATGAGCAGACTTCATATATAGAAAATGTAGCAAACAAATAGACCAAGAAATGAACTAATAAAATGTGTTGTTGCAGAGTTGTGTCGAAACCTAGGACAAAGGTAGACTAAATATATTAGAATCATTCTAAAATATTAGATTATCAGAATATCTGCATGAAGTAATGGTTTTAGACTAATACACTTTTCTGTCTTGGGAAGTGAAACTGCAAATTCGGGTAACAGTGAAGGTAAGTTCCTAAATAATCTTATTTATAAATAATTGAAATCTGTATAATTAAAATTTGCTTCAATGTGTTTTCAAGGTTTAGGAGGAGTAAACCAGACAGTCAGCAGGTAAAGCTACATGAAATTCTGTTAACCCTTATTACCATTACAATGAAAAATAGACTTATAGGACATTTTCAATCAGTATAAACAAATTAATTATTTTATCTCTGCAAGTCTGATATAAAATGAGTCAGGACTCTGTTGGCTTTCAGTGTGTTTTAGACATCTGTTTTTACATCAGTTGTATAACCTCACACAGAGTTTTAGTGGTTGAAGATGAACACCTTCAAATTTTAGATGCTCATGAATGAGCACTTGGGGCATCTCAGAGAGCAGAAATGGGTTTGTTATCATTTACTTTGAAGATAAAAACATTGGTGTGAAAATAAACCAATGTTGTTCTTTCGGCTGCTCCCTGTTCAGGGTCGCCACAGCGGATCATTGGTCCGCACGTTTCAATTTGGCACAGGTTTTACACCGGATACCCTTCCTGACACAACCCTCCCATTTTATCCGAGCTTGGGACCGCCACTAAGAGTTAACTCCTCAGTGGCTGGGTTAGCACCTTGCCCAGGAATCGAACCCAAGAGTGCACGAGATGCTGCTGCTGGACCACCAGGGGTGAAAATAAACCAACAATAAAAAGAATTTTATTCTATGAATATATTGCCCCTAGTAGGTTAGATAAAAATAGAAATAGTTATATAAAAAAAAAAAACTACAAATCACTCAATGTAAACATGTCAACTGAATTCCTTTAAAGAAACCTCTTGCTTATTCAAAATCTGCATAACAGCATACAGAATAAAAATCATTCCCAGTGTAGATTATTAATCAGTTGTTTTTAAGGATATATTGTGAGGGTTTGAATATTTAAGTCGAAATAAGGATTTTTCAAAATTAAAGCAAATTATTCATTGTCTGCCGCTTATCCGAACTACACTCGGGTCACGGGGAGCCTGTGCCTATCCCAGGCGTCATAGGGCATCAAGGCAGGATACACCCTGGACGGAGTGCCAACCCATCGCAGGGCACACACACACATTAAAGCAAATTATGTTGAAATAAAATGAAATAACATGCAGAAATAGTAACATAAGTTAATACACAAAATTACCATATGTATGAAATTATTACATATGCTTTTAGATGTTTGTGTGTTTAGTTCAAATATGTTCCTTTTTTCCCCTCAGCATCTGGCAAATCACTGAATGAATAAATGTTAACACTTCTCTCTCTCTCTCTCTCTCTCTCTCTCTCTCTCTCTCTCTCTCGTAATGACCCTTACAGTAATGTCCTTTACAATGACACAGAGGAATACTCTACAATACCTGATTTACGAGGTAACATCGAATATCTAGTTCGTTTAGACAATTATTATTCATTGAATTATTTGATCAAGTAGAAAAGTCTCGATAATGTTCATAAATTCAATAAATTAATCAATTATGTGCCATTAAAGTTGGTTTTATGTATAAATTAAAAAATCATTGTATTCACAGGGAACATCGGATCGCTCACTACATGGTAAGTCACTTCTTGATAAAAAGACATGGCAAAATGGGAAAAATGTGCTGATTGTAAACTTTAACTCCAGCCTGTCTTTTTCTTCTCCTAGTGATGCTGACAGAATGGTGGTTTATAGTCTTTCTGAACCCTGTGAAATATACAGCTTAGTGCATCATCCAGGTGTCTAGACTTTTTGCCGTTATACTGAATATCGGACACCGAGATAATACATCGCTGCAATTCAATTATTATTGACGAATGAATCCTGTCATGCAACATTTTCTAACAATCAGCTAAACTGGACTTTGTATCTTGACAGAAAATAAACCAAAGATGCAAAGAGAGACTGAACCACCTGCAGCAACAACTATCTATGCTAAAGTGATGATGGGAAGAAATCAATCTCCTGGCATCTGACGTTCAAACACAGAAACAAATTCTAAATAATGCAGTGAAATAAAGTGAGCAGACACATTTACAACAACAGATCCACGAGGAAAATCTCACAACTTAAAAACTAAGACTAACTTTTACAGTACTTGCAAATAAAATATGTTCATTATGTAAAAAAAAAAAGACAATAAATCCAGATTGTACTATTATAGATGTTAAGATTTTACTGTAGATTCATGACATTATACGTTTAATGTTCTAATGCGTTCACTTTAAACTAAAGGAAAATCAGTTGAAAATGTTTAAAAGACAGACTCTGACACCATTTTATATTACTTGCTAAATAAGGTTGTACTTTTTTTTCTTTCTTTTTTTGATCTGATTTTTATCATCATCATTATCATCAGTATAAATAAATGAATAAATGATTTTCTGGCTGTGAGTTTGATATAAACTGAGTCAGGACTCTGTTGGATTTCATGTATTTTTCCCTCTGTTGGATAACCTTACACATAATTTTAGTGGTTGAAGATGAACACCTTCAAATTTTAGATGCTCATGAATGAGCACTTGGGGCATCTGAGAGAGCAGAAATGGGTATGATATCACCATTTACTTTGATAGAAACGTTTATGTGGGGCGAAAAAATAACCGTTTTTTTGTTTTTTAAGAACTTTTCTATTTTTTTTCTAGTTTTTTAAGAACTTTTCTAACTTTTCTAATATATTGCCTTTAGTTGGCTAAAAACTGAAATACTTATGAAAAACTACAAACTCTTAAAGTCCCGAGTTTCTCACATATATCAATCAGTCATAACATTATGACCACTGACAGGTGAGTAACACTGATGATCTCCTCATCATGACACCTGTTAGTGGGTGGGATATATTAGGCAGCAAGTGAACATTTTGTCCTCAAAGTTGATGTGTTAGAAGCAGGAAAAATGGACAAGTGTAAGAATTTGAGTGAGTTGGCCAAATTGTGATGGCTAGACCACTGGATTAGAGCATCTCCAAAACTTCAGCTCTTGTGAGGTGTTCCCAGTCTGCAGTGGTCAGTATCTATCAAAGGTGGTCCAAGGAAGGAACAGTGGAGAACCGGCGACCAAAGCGCACTGATGTATGTGGGGAGCAAAGGCTGGCCCGTGTGATCCGATGCAACAGACGAGCTACTGTTGCTCAAATTGCTGAAGAAGTTAATGCTGGTTCTGATAGAAAGGTGTCAGAATACACAGTGCATGACGGGTCAGAGCTGTTTTGGCAGCAAAAGGGGGACCAACACAACAATATTAGGCAGGTGATCATAATGTTATGCCTGGTCAGTGTATATTTGCACTTAACATGACCATGGACAATAAGGCACTAGAACGTTTTTAGGTATCCACAGTATGTTATAGTTCCAAATAAAACTAACATAAATCTAGGAGGAATAGTAGGAGAGAGTATGAATACTTAGTCATGCCATATGACTTACTAACTACCCCTCCAAATAAAGCTCACTCGGGAGCAAAATAAGATGAATAGAATATGAATACACAGTTATTCCATACAGGCTTACTAATTCCCCACTACCATAATTCCCGTCTCATTAGTTACACTGATGGCAATGTAATGTCACAAATGTAAATAAAATGAAATATAATAATAATAATAATAATAATAATAATAATAATAATAATAATAATAATAATAATAATAAAATTACACTTGCACTTATTTAGAACAGCACAGATATTTTTATTCATTTGTAATAGAGGTATATTCTTCAGAAATTAAAATGGGAGCCATTTCTTTTCAGTAACATAGGCCACCTCCTAGCTCAAATTCCAGTGTATCATTATTATATAGTAACCTGGCCAAACTGAGCTTCAGGTCGGCAAACTGGCCCTAGAAGTATTAGAGCATACTTAAATTCCATACTTAAAACATCAAAAAAAGTGGCAAAAATGTCCTGGTCCTGAATATTTTTAACTGAGGCATTAGTGGAGAGCCTCACAGCTCCAGCATTCAGGAGTCTGACTGTTCTTGCAGCATCCTTTAAACATTCAAGCCCAAGTGAGTTAGTTCGGGCTTAGCTAAATGGAGGGGTTGTATTAATTTGAATAATGTGTTTCAAAGCAGTTAGTTGGCTGCACTGTGATGTAGTGAGTAGTGTATCTCAGCTCCAGGGTCCTTGGTTTTAATCCTGATGTTGGGTTACTGCTTATCTGAAATTTCCCATTTGTCCTTTGTGTGGCTTTCCTGAGGGTTCTCTCTTTCCCACCTCGCAAAACAATCCAATCAAAATCACCTGTAGATGTGAACAAATGTATAAATGTTTATGTTGGCTGTGGCTTTTGGCTATAGATTCTAGTTATCAGTTATCAGTGCAGTCAGTTGGGGTGATCAGGTGATTAGATTAGTTTCAGTGATGGAGGATCCAGTGCCATCAGGGTCAGTCTGATTCATTAAGATGATGGCCTTGGGGAAAAAGCTGTTTCTCAGAATGGTGGTGTATGAGTAGATGGTCCTGTACAGCCTGCCAGATGGTAGGAGGGCATACAGATGATACAAGAATTAGCAAGATCACTGTAAACTGGCAAAGTAAACTGTAGCAGGTTGGAACCTGTATCCTGGGGACTTCCTGAGAATTGCTGATAACCCTCTGCAGAGACATTTTATCTGCATATCTGCTGCTGGCATATCATTACAGAATGTAAAACATCAGTATGCTCACTGTGGTGGAGTAACCACAAGAAAAAAAAAAATCACCACCAGCTGTTAACTTGGGATTGAAGCCTGTTAATGCACCAAATATGCACTTCCATTTTTTTTTAAATTATTTTATCAGTATCTTTCCTTCATGTTCAGATTATTTCATCCTGATGCAGAAATTGAATTCTGAATTTGTACAATGCATTGCAATTCACATGAAAATTTTTAAATCATAATGAAAAGTAAGGGAAGGTTTATTCTAAAAGAAATCACAATGCGAGATGCTAAAAAATATTTATTTTCTGATGTCAGGAAAAAGGACACGGCGGCAACCTTCACAGTACATAGATATCAATACCTGAAAGTTAGCTGCATCACTGTAGATATTTAAGGAACACGCTCTTGATAGTGTACATGAAAAAAGCACATGCTTTGGTTAACCTCTGATGAGCACAAACTCACAAAATACATGAACGCAATGCTGAGAAAATCAACACAGGGCCCTGTAAACTAAATGTACAGTCTCATTATTTATGGGGGTCGCCAACAACCGGCACCAAATGCTTTGTGTGTGAAAAAGCTGATTCTGATTCTACTATGAGAAACATGGGCCTCTTTCTGAAACCAGCTCATAAAATGTATCTACAGTTTATAAAAAGGTCTCACACATAAAAGCAAGGGATGCTTTTTCACTATATCACAGTTGTGTAGTTTATTTTTAATGAATCTTTAGCAATGTTTGAGTTGAGTTATTGCATTTTTCAGTATTAAAAGCGTTTCTCAACAACTTGAGATGATTAGTATAAATACCATTTGTGTAGAAAAATAAATAAATTTCAGGAAAAAAATTGTGTAGTGTTTTATTCAATAGCATTAGAACTTTACATTAAAACATTACTGTGTATAGCATAGCAATAGAATATTATTTGGTGCAGCAACAAAGAAAACTATCTAAAGCAGAAATCATGTGGATTAATCGGTAGAACATTAAATAATTATTGTAGTTGATAAAGAGCACACTTCTGAGGTTGTCTGCTTTCTTGATATTAATAATTCAGGAAAAAACAGGGATGTTTGGAAATTTATTCATCAATAAAATAACACTTCTTTACAAACATTTCAAACAAAGAGCTGATAGTCACGTGCTGCTCCTGCTGTCCAGTAATAAAAGCTGGGCTGGTTACATTATGGCCAATAAATTTTTACCCACCTCGCTGTAGAGTAGAAGTTGCTTTCGGCTGCTCCCTGTTTGGGGTCGCCACAGCGGACCAACTGGTCCGCACAACAACTTGGCAAATGTTTTACACCAGATGCCCTTCCTGACGCAACCCTCCCATTTTTCCGGGCTTGGGCCCGGCACTGCATCCAGTGGCTGGGAATTGAACCCGGGCCTTCCACATGATAGGCGAGAAACCTACCACTGACCCACCCACCTCGCTGTGGAGTAGCACTCAAAAATGGACATGTGCCACACCATAATCTGTAAGTAACTAATGTGATATTTTCTATTTAATATGGAAAATAATTTTAAAATGTAACTTCAGATTGAAAAAGATGCCATTAATGAAAATATTTTGTCATAATTTACATTTAATACTTTTCTCTTTTGTTTTGTTGCTTTTTTTATCGGAAAAGATGTCTATTTAATTATATCAACATCTTTACCTCCATCAAAAGGTATTTTATTTGTTTATTTTCTCTCACATTTCAGTACCAGGCTGTAATTAACATTTCCTTTGGGATAAATAAAGTAAATCTTGTTTCATCGTAATTTAAATAGAATAGAACACACTTTCATTTATTAGAAATTTCATTTTGTATGTTGAGAATTTTATATAGATAAGTTATAAATAGATGATTTAGATTATTCAAAGATGATTATTCATGTGAGGTCACGTTTTTTTGGTACTATTTTTGTTCTATAGGTGAGGCTTTAGAGATTTTCCCAGCACAAATTTTCAGAGCCTCCACAGCAAAAGTTGGTGAAAATGTACAGCTAAAATGCAGCATCTCTCACACTCTGAGCTCAAATCAAGCACTTCACATGTATTTGTGTAAAAATGGTGTTGGAGAGAGATTAGAACTACTTCGAAATAAAGATGAGCATGTCTTCATTTTGAGGAATATTTCATTATGGGACTCTGGTACATACAGCTGTGTTTACTCATTTACAAGATATTATACAAAGAACATCACAGAATCTAGCCATGGGGGTCACAGTCCAGTGACTTCTGTCCCTGTCCCAAGCCCGGATAAATAGAGAGGGTTGTGTCAGGAAGGGCATCCGGCGTAAAACATTGCCAAATTTAACCATGCAAATCGTCAGTACGAATTTCATACCGGATCGGTCGAGGCCCGGGTTAACAACGACCGCCATTGGCGCCGTTGACCTACAGGGCGCCGGTGGAAATTGGGATACTGTTGGTCGAAGAAGTAGAGGAGGGAGGAGAGTGCACAGACAGAGAGAGAAGAGGAAAGGTAAGAGTGTAGGACTGAGAATAGGAACTCTGAATGTTGGTACTATGACAGGGAAAGGTAGAGAGCTGGCTGATATGATGGAGAGAAGGAAGGTGGATATACTGTGTGTACAGGAGACCAGATGGAAGGGTAGCAAGGCTCGTAGTATAGGAGCAGGATTCAAGCTGTTTTACTATGGTGTGGATAGTAAGAGAAATGGGGTAGGTGTGGTCCTGAAGGAGGAGTTTGTGAGGAATGTTCTAGAGGTGAAGAGAGTGTCAGACAGGGTGATGAGTCTGAAGTTAGAGATTGAAGGGGTGATGTTGAATGTTGTTAGTGGTTATGCCCCACAGGTAGGTTGTGAGTTGGAGGAGAAAGAGAGATTCTGGAGTGAATTAGATGAGGTGATGGAGAGTATTCCCACGGGTGAGAGAGTGGTGATAGGAGCGGATTTTAATGGACATGTTGGCGAGGGGAACACAGGTGATGAGGAGGTGATGGGCAAGTTTGGAGTTAAGGAAAGGAACCTTGAAGGACAGATGGTAGTGGACTTTGCTAAGAGGATGGACATGGGTGTGGTTAACACTTATTTTCAGAAGAGGGAGGAGCATAGAGTGACTTACAAGAGTGGAGGTAGGAGAACACAGGTAGACTACATTCTATGTAGAAGAGGCAATCTGAAAGAGATTAGTGACTGTAAAGTGGTAGTGGGAGAGAGTGTAGCCAGACAGCATAGGATGGTGGTGTGTAGGATGACTTTGATGGTCTGTAAGAAGAAGAGGTCAAAGATAGAGATAGAGAAGAAAACCAAGTGGTGGAAGCTGAAAAAGGAGGAATGTTGTGAGGAATTTAGACAGAAGTTGAGGCAGGCTCTGGGTGGTCAGGTAGTGCTGCCAGATGACTGGGAAACTACAGCAGAAGTGATCAGGGAGACAGGGAGAAAGGTGCTGGGTGTGTCATCTGGAAGGAGGAAAGAAGATAAGGAGACTTGGTGGTGGAATGAGGAAGTTCAGGATAGTATCCAGAGGAAGAGGTTAGCCAAGAAGAAGTGGGACATGGACAGGACTGAAGAGAATAGACAGGAATATAAGGAGTTACAGCGCAGAGTGAAGAGGGAGGTGTCTAAGGCCAAGCAGAAGGCATATGACGAGTTGTACACTAGGTTAGACACTAGAGAAGGAGAGAAGGACTTGTACAGGTTAGCTAGGCAGAGGGATCGAGATGGGAAGGATGTGCAGCAAGTTAGAGTTATTAAGGATAGAGATGGAAGGGTGCTCACAAGTGAGGAGAGTGTACAGAGGAGATGGAAGGAATACTTTGAGGAGCTGATGAATGAGGAAAATGAGAGGGAAAAAAGAGTAGAAGGGGTGAACTCTGTGGAACAGAAAGTAGATAAGATTAGAAAGGATGAAGTCAGGAAGGCTTTGAAGAGGATGAAAAGTGGGAAGGCAGTTGGTTCTGATGACATCCTGGTGGAGGTCTGGAAGTGTCTGGGAGAGGCAGCAGTGGAATTTTTAGCTAGTTTCTTCAACAGGGTTTTAGAGAGTGAGAGGATGCCTGAGGAATGGAGAAGAAGTGTGTTAGTGCCGATCTTTAAGAATAAGGGTGACATGCAGAGTTGCAGCAACTATAGGGGAATAAAGTTGATGAGCCATACAATGAAGCTATGGGAAAGAGTAGTGGAAGCTAGGTTAAGGAAGGTAGTGGAAATTTGTGAGCAGCAGTATGGCTTCATGCCCAGAAAGAGCACAACAGATGCAATTTTTGCTCTGAGGATTTTGATGGAGAAGTATAGGGATGGTCAGAGGGAGTTGCACTGTGTGTTTGTAGACTTGGAGAAAGCGTATGACAGGGTGCCAAGAGAAGAGCTGTGGTACTGTATGAGGAAGTCAGGAGTAGCAGAGAAGTATGTCAGACTGGTGCAGGACATGTATGAGAGGAGCAGGACAGTGATGAGGTGTGCTGTAGGTCAGACAGAGGAGTTCAATGTGGAGGTGGGACTGCATCAGGGATCGGCTCTGAGCCCCTTCCTGTTTGCTATAGTGATGGACCAGTTGTCAGAGGAGGTCAGACAGGAGTCTCCTTGGACAATAATGTTTGCAGATGACATTGTGATCTGTAGTGAGAGCAGGGAGCAGGTGGAGGAAAACCTGGAGAGGTGGAGGTTTGCGCTGGAGAGAAGAGGAATGAAGGTCAGTCGTAGTAAGACTGAGTACATGTGTGTGAATGAAAGGGAGGGAAGTGGAACAGTAAGGTTACAGGGTGAAGAGGTGAAGAAGGTACAGGAGTTTCAGTACTTGGGGTCAACAGTCCAGAGTAATGGAGAGTGTGGGAAAGAGGTAAAGAAGCGAGTGCAGGCAGGTTGGAATGGGTGGAGAAAGGTGTCGGGAGTTCTGTGTGATAGGAAAATATCAGCGAGAATCAAGGGGAAGGTGTACAGGACAGTGGTGAGACCGGCCATGCTGTATGGTTTAGAGACAGTGTCACTGAGGAAGAGACAGGAGTCAGAGCTAGAGGTAGCAGAGCTGAAGATGTTGAGGTTCTCTTTGGGAGTGACACGATTGGACAGGATTAGGAATGAGTACATCAGAGGGACAGCTCATGTTGGACGTTTGGGGGACAAAGTTAGGGAGGCCAGATTAAGATGGTTTGGACATGTTCAGAGAAGGGTGAGTGAGTATATTGGTAGGAGAATGTTGGACATGGGGCTGCCAGGCAGGAGGCAAAGAGGAAGGCCAAAGAGGAGGTATATGGATGGAATTAATGAGGATATGAAGCTAGTGGGTGCAAGTGTTGAGGATGCAGAAGATAGGGATAGGTGGAGAGAGATGATTCACTGTGGCGACCCCTGAAGGGAAAAGCCGAAAGAAGAAGAAAAAGAAGATACAAAGAACATCACAGGATCCGGAGAAAACTCCATCCATGTCCAAGTCATTGGTAAGAAATTAAATTAATATTCTTAATCATAATCCTGACATTGTAGCATGATTTAACCTCGCTTTGTGAGATGAAATAAAATGAAGTCTTTTACAAAGTATTATAGCATAACTCAGAATGAAATTAGAAAGAATGAATTTAAATAACTAAATATTTGATATTACTTTTTCATATAAAAAAATTTATTTAAAGTCTATTGAACCTATTGGATTGTGGTCAAAAGTTTTAGATATTTTGTTAGTTTTTAGAATTTTTGAGGTTGTTGTTTATTATTTAGGTTTCTTGTGTTCTAGCTTGTTTTTTGTTTTTTTTACAAAACCCACTAAAGTAGCTTGTATTTTTTTTGCAAAACCCTCTAAAGTAGTTTGTACTTTTAAAAAAAATCTCAAAAGTTCCTTGAACTTTTACAAAACCTTCTATAGTAGCTTGTAATTTTATAAAAACCTTCTTTCATTGGTGTGAAAATAAACCAATGTTGTTCTTTCGGCTGCTCCCTGTTCAGGGTCGCCACAGCAGATCATTTGGTCCGCACGTTTCAATTTGGCACAGGTTTTACACCGGATACCCTTCCTGACACAACCCTCCCATTTTATCCAGGCTTGGGAACGCCACTAAGAGTTAACTCCTCAGTGGCTGGGTTAGCACCTTGCCCAGGAATCGAACCCGGGCCGCGGCAACGAGCGCATGAGATGCTGCCGCTGGACCACCAGGGGTGAAAATAAACCAATAATAAAGAATTTTATTCTATGAATATATTGCCCCTAGTAGGTTAGATAAAAACAGAAATAGTTACATAAAAAAACTACAAATCACTCAATGTAAACATGTCAACTGAATTCCATTAAAGAAACCTCTTGCTTATTTAAAATCTGCATAACAGCATACAGAATAAAAATCATTCCCAGTGTATATTATTAATCAATTGTTAATATCTCAAAATTATTATATGTACGAAATTATTCCAGGTTTGTGTGTTTAGTTTAAATATCTTCCTTTTTTCCCCTCAGCATCTGGCAAATCACTGAATGAATAAATGTAAACACCTCTCTCTCTCTCTCTCTCTCTCTCTCTCTCTCTCTCTCTCTCTCTCTCTCATTCTCTTTCTTTTTTTGGTAATAATTCTTACAGTTATGTCATTTTCAATGACACAGAGGATTACACTACAATACCTGATTTACGAGGTAACATCAAATATCTAGTTCAATTAGATGATTATTATTCATTGGATTATTTATGTAAATTATTTGATCAAGTAGAAAAGTCTCGATAATGTTCATGAAGTCAATAAATGAATCAATTGTGTACCATTAAAGTTGGTTTCATGTAAAAAAAAAAATTCATTGTATTCACAGGGAACATCGGATTGCTCACTACATGGTAAGTCACTTCTTGATAAAAGGACATGTCCTGAGCAGAGTATAAATACAGTATTTTAGACTATCTTGGAAAAATGTGCTGATTGTAGACTTAAACTCCAGTCTGTCTTTTACTTTTCCTAGTGATTCTGACAGAATGGTAATTTATAGTCTTGCTGAATACAGCTTAGTGCATCATACAGGTATCTAGACTTTATTTGGCGTTATACTGAACATTGGACATCGATATAATACATCGCTCCAATTCAATTATTATTGACGAATGAATCCTGTCATGCAGCATTTTCTAACAATCAGCTAAACTGGACTTTGTATCTTGACAGAAAATAAACCAAAGATGCAAAGAGAGACTGAACAACAGCTATCTATGCAAAAGTGATGATGGGAAGAAATCCATCTCCTGGCATCTGACGTTCAAACACGGAAACGAATTCTAAATAATGCAGTGAAATAAAGTGAGCAGACAACAACAGATCCACGATTTTTTTTTCTTTCTTTTTTGATCTGATTATTACCACATTACTCCCTCCTTTACCAATTTACATTTTATGGGATTACATAAACTGATAAAGTTTTAACCTGTACATTCCATGAGATTTTGATCATGATCATTTTGATGTATTTTGTGAAATGCAGAGATATGTCCTGAGCTTCTTTTTATTAAATAGCCCTTGTTCTAGAATATAGGCTCTACTAGATTTGTTAGACATTATTAGCTTGCATTAAAAATAAATAAAAAAGCAGCCTGAATTGTGCTGTAACATGTTAAACTCAGGGGGGCACGGTGGCTTAGTGGTTAGCATGTTTGCCTCACACCTCCAGGGTTGGGGGTTTGATTCCCGCCTCCGCCATGTGTGTGTGGAGTTTCTTCCTGTGCCTCGGGGGTTTCCTACGGGTACTCCAGTTTCCTCCCCTGGTCCAAAGACATGCATTGTAGGTTGATTGGCATCTCTAAATTGTCCGTGGTGTGTGACTGCTTGAGTGAATGAGAGAGTGTGTGTACCCGGCGATGGGTTGGCAGGCGATGGGTTGGCACTCCGTCCAGGGTGTATCCTGCCTTGATGCCCAATGATGCCTGAGATAGGCAGAGGCTCCCCATGACTCGAGAATAGATCGGATGAATGAATGAATGAATGAATGAATGAATGAATGAATGAATGTTAAACTCAAGTGGTTAAGGTTGTTGATTGGAAGCTCACGGTTCAAGCCCCAGCACCGCCAAGCTGCCACCATTGGGCCCTTGACCAAGCCTCCCAACCCCCCCTGCTCCATGGGAGCTGCATCATGGCTGACCCTGAGCTCTGACCCCAACCTCCAAGGATGGGATATGTGAAGAAAGAATTTCACTGTCCAGTAATGTATATGTGACTTAAATCACATCATTTTGTAACAATTATATTATAATAATATGATAGTGCTGTAATATGAAAACATTATTTGGAATGAATCGATATAATGTAGGTTTAATGCAGGAATCTGATTGGTCAGAATGTGCAGTATGTTTGTCCAACAGTGTGGATTGTACATGAATAGTGAGTTTATTAATGTGCTTATTGTTTCTGTATGTTTACTATACAGTGGACGTTCCATATAACCTAAGAGTAATAATAAAAGAATTTACAAATCATGATGAATTAAAAGGTTTTGTTGATATGGTGACATTTGTCATTTTTGATATTTTTGTTTATGGCAATAAAAACATTTACTATGTTCAGCTATAGTAAAATTTTAGAGCAGAGGAGCTCATGCTTTCTGGTTTCTCACTGTGTTTTGACAGAGAGAGAGAGAGAGAGAGAGAGAGAGAGAGAGAGAGAGAGAGAGAGAGAGAGAGAGAAAGAGAAAGAGAGAAAGAGAAAGAGAGAGAGAGAAAGAGGGAGGAAATGGGAAATGATTGTTAAGGCAGATATCTGGTTGAACAGGAACTAACTTGCCTCTTGGACCTTTTCCACAACATTAAACCTAATTCGTGATGTATCATTTATTAATAAATGAATCATTGAAATTATTGCCAAATCACTGATATAATTCAGGAATAACTCAATAAAATCATGTTATTATATGAAAATAACACACTGAGGGTGTAATGACACTCTGCTGCAAATTGTGCTGCATCTCATGCTCCTGATGTGCAGTATTTTTACAAAACATCTTGTTCCATCATGTGTTATTTACTTAAAGAAAAACAGATCTGAATAAGGTACATTATTGTTTTTGGTTTTTTTTGTTGCCAAACCCTGAGACCTGAGAGGCATGTAGTGAAATAGAAAAGCAGGAGCTTTCATGCGGTCAGATCTAGAGCTGCACAAATTACAGCACTCATTCCTTCATCTCTAGCAACTGCCTACTGAGCTGGGGAAAAGGTGCTGTATTTGAGAAACTGTGGTTCTGAAGTTTGGCCACTGCCTCCCAGATATGAATATTTGTACAGATACAGGCACTTCTTTAAAATCTCTTTTAGCAACATGAAACAAACCTAAAATACGAACCTTCATTTGATGCATTTTAACTACTCAGGTATATATCCTCAAAATTTTTAAACACAAACATCTAATATTCAAAATCATCAGCTCATATGCAAGTGTCAAAAAGATTGCATGAGATATTAATAATGCTATAAAGAAGGTATAGCTCTATTACATTATTAGTAGCTATAATTAAGTTTAATCATTCAAAAAAAAGGAAAAAGATTTGTTCAGTTTAACACGTGTCATCTTGCTGATGTCCAATAAGAAGAGTTGGGCTGGTTACAGTGTGGTGACTACGCTGGCTCAATAAGTGTACAGTTTATACACACTAATGTGAAATTCATTGTGAGGGTTTTGAGCAACGATGGACATATTGTGCATTAGAATCTGTAAGTAATCTAAATTTATTTACTTTTGAATATAAATATAAAGTGTAAACTTTTTTAAATTATGTTTATGTTTAATTAGAAATCAATTTGCATCAATTTAACTGAATGATTTTGTGTCTTTCTTTCTTTCAAGGCATTCCTTTAATGTTAACCTTTTTGATCTCTCCATCAGAAGGTACTTTATTTTATTTTCCTCAAAAATTACAAAATGTACATGCATTTTATTTTTTAGCAATTTAACCAAACAGGGGTGCATGGTGGCTTGGTGGTTAGCACGTTTGCCTCACACCTCCAGGGTTGGGGGTTTGATTCCCACCTCTGCCATGTGTGTGTGGAGTTTGCATGTTCTCCCCGTGCCTTGGGGGTTTCCTCTGGGTACTCCGGTTTCCTCCCCCGGTCCAAAGACATGCATTAAAGGTTGACTGGCATCTCTAAATTGTCCGTAGTGTGTGAATGACAGTGTGTGTGTGCCCTGTGATGGGTTGGCACTCCGTCCAGGGTGTATCCTGTCTTGATGCCCAATGACGCCTGAGATAGGCACAGGCTCCCCGTGACCCGAGAATAGATCGGATAAGCGGCAGACAATGAATGAATTTAACCAAACAATTTCAGCACAAAAAAATGGACTGGATTTAACAATAACTTATTTTATAGAAATATTGGTCCTAACTAATAAAATTACATTTTAATATTTTTTTTTAATAGGTGAGGCTTTAGAGATTTTCCCGGCACAAATTTCCGGAGCCTCCACAGCAAAAGCTGGTGAAAATGTACAGCTAAAATGCAGCATCTCTCACACTCTGAGCTCAAGTCAAGCACTTCACATGTATTTGTGTAAAAATGGTGTTGGAGAGAGATTAGAACTACTTCGAAATAAAGATGAGCATGTCTTCATTTTGAGGAATGTTTCATTACGGAACTCTGGGAACTACAGCTGCGTTTACTCATTTACAAGATATTATCCAAAGAACATCACAGGATCAGGAGAAAACTCCATCCATGTCCAGGTCATTGGTAAGGAGTTTTTGACTTAATCAGAAACATAATCATATGCAAAAGTTATAATTTCTCATTAATAATATGATTAATAATGCTTCAACTATATAACTAAATAAATGAACGAAAAGTATTTGAATGTAATTCTCACATTTTCATTAAAAAGAGCATTTATCAGTACAGTAATAACAGCAATTTTGAAATACGTGATTATTATATTACATGTATTAACTTTATTAAGTGCACATCCATTTATCATTACAGATCTGAGACATAACACTATGGTCCCTAAAATAGATCGTAAGCATGGTTTTTTACTTCTTTAATCCAATGAAAATCTAAAATTATAAATAAAACTGTACTGAGATCAGTTTCTGTTCTTCCAGATTCAGTACTGGAAAGAAATCTTGTACGATTAGTGTTCTTGGCTCTCGTGATCGTGTTCGCATGTTTCGTCGTGATATTTGACATCAAGACAAGGTCACGTACTTCCAGAAAGTTCACCAGCTCAGTCAAAGCCAACGATGGAAATGATGCGTAAAATTCAGCATGATTTATTCAGGAGGCTTATTCTTGTGTATTATTGTGTGTCTACGTTTTTGCTGATGTACAGACAGATGACAAATTACAGGGTTAGAAATGTGAATATTCAATAAACAGAAATACATAGACATGTTTTAGCAGAAGAGAGGAAGCTGTTATAAAATGTTCATGTTAATTAACAATAAATGAAAGTGGAACTTTGTACAAAGACACTGTATGTACCATCACTTTATTTTTTTCCTTTTTGTGTATATACTTAAGTAGTTAAGTAGCCTTTATTTGTCATATATTCATTACATTAGTGAAATTCTTTCATCACATAGCCCATCCTTGGAGGGTTGGGGTCCGAGCACAAGGTCACCCATGATGCAGTGCTCCTGGAGCAGGGTGGGTAAGGGGCCTTGCTCAAGGGCCCAACTGTGGCAGCTTGGCAGTAGTGGTGCTTGAACCCCAATCCTCTGATTAACAACCCTGAGCCTTAACCACTTTAGCTACCACCGCCCTATGCAGTGTAATAAATATTGTGTGCTAAAAGTCAATTTATACTCAAGAGTATAAATTGAGTCAAGAGTCAAGTCAAGTCAAGAAGCTTTTATTGTTATTTCAACCACATATAGTTAATGCAGTACATAGTGAAAAAAAACAATGTTTCTCCAGGACCCTGGTGCTACATAAACAACATACATGTAGTTACAAACAGAACAATGACACAGAGCCTGGACAGAAGTTTGTCCTAGCTACATAAAGTGCAACGTGTGTAACCAGGTGCAATTTTATATATAATCTTGGACATGCCACTTTTTGTTCAAATATAAATAAAAGCTGAGAAATATTTTTTCCCACAATGATGCCTCTTGTACATCGTCTTATTATCTTTTGGGAGAAGCCTGTGTCATTTCCGGTCAAAAGAAAAAACTTGCTGGTTGAATAAAAGTAACTTTAAGTCAGAATTTGCCAGGGGTATGAATAATTTCGGGCTTGTCTTTATTATATATATATACTGTATAATATATATTATACAGTACATACAGTACAGTGTGAAAAAAGTAGTATTTTGTGGCAGTCTTGAAATGTAATGAGCAAAAACAGCAATTGAGTGTGCAAGAGTGTAAGTGAATAGTTGTAATATGGGTGGTGCTATAGACATGGATATATATTGAATGAGTGTTTGAGTGTGTGTTGACCTAAATAAGAAGTAAGAACCAAGATAATTTCTAAAGATTTGAAATGCTGAAAGCCTTCATGTGGCCGAGTGATCAGATAAGAAGTTTGTTGCACAAAGAACGACTACAATCATCAAGTGAATGTGTAGTGCTGCACTACGTTCATTTATTCATCCTTAATGAGAGACTGTTTTTGGGTTTTGTTTTCGTCTCTAATGAAGCAGAAATACGCGTTTGCTTTGCTGCTACTAACTCTGTACCCGCTAGAGGAAGTTTGCTGAGACTCAGGGACAAACGTTTATTATGACACACAGAGTATATGAAGCTTACAAAAGAGGAAATGTGGGAAACAGATACTTTGTAGAAGTCACTGCCGTGACCGTTACCTCATATGACAGCTTCAGCTAAAGCGTTCGTTTTAGTTTTGCAGGTATCTTATGCCAAATGTAGTCTCACAACCAAGGGCGATGTTTAACACAGAGACATGAAGAAGAAAATGTCGGTGAAACAAAGGTCATGAGGCAAGAGCCTAGTCATGAGACAAGAGTGGGCTAATACATTCAAAATGCATTACTTAGTAACAACCCAGTCAGCGTTACAGTGGTTTAAATTAGGTTCATAGTTTTATTTCTATATATTGTTTTTAGAAATAGGGTCAACTGAATTTAGTAAAATATTTGCGGGAAAGTACAAACCGAAAATCTAAAACTAATTGAACATTTCTAACAATTCTAATTGAATGAAATAAAAATAATCTATAATGATAATGATAAATAATAGTAATAATAATATCTATTAACTAATTATATACTAGTTAATTATACAATTATTTAATAATAGCCAGTTAATAATTAGTTAAAAAACTACAATGTTAAACTATTAATATAGCTACAAGCAGTGATGAGTGGGGTCCAAGCACCTTTAGTATACGGCATGAAGTTGCCAATGATGAACAGACAGTTCAAGTTTAATGGTAGCTGCTCAATGTGAAATGCTGAAAGATGATTGGCTAATGCTGGCCGTGTTGTGTAATGACCTAGTTATTATGAATCTACTTCCAGATGGAGTTCAGCGAATTTCACCTTGATAAGACTCAAAGAAACATTGAATCTAATGGATAAGTCTAAAGTAGTGTAACACAAATACCCCAGAGCTGCTATACCTGAACAGGTGAAAGGTAGAGAGTGTGGATCTCTAATGTTACTGGAAGAGTACTGGGAAGAAAATTTGTGGAATCTGGACCAGGGAGGCCTGTGGGTGATGATTGATTTGGGAAAATATTTTAGTTGAAAAAAATTCAATAAATAAATAAATAACCCATTGGTTATTCAGGTGAATGGGAGGAGCCTGCTTTGTCATTTGTTTTCCCCATGTACTTTGTGCCATGCCCCTCCCTATTGTTCTGCCTTCCCACCTTGTCACCTGTTCCACATTTACCTTTATGTGTTGCCCTATATACATATGAGTCTTTGTGTGCCTGTCTTTGCCAGTCATTGTTTGTTTGTTTGTTAGTTGTCATGTTTCCATGTTCCTAGTTTCGTCGGTCCGTATGACGGACCATTCATGTTTTATCATGTTTATTATTTTCGTTTTAGTCGTTACCCCGTTAATAAAGCATTGCTTCATTTAATCCTGCACATGGGTCTAATTTCCATGGCATGCAGGCACACGCAGTTACCATGGACATCCGGGTTTAAGCCCCGTGGGGCGCGGGAGGCCCGGATGTTATAGCTAATGCTTAGCTGCTCCAAGTGCTAGCTAACACCACTGGAGATAGGATGAACCCAATCCGCATGGCTCTCCCAGAGAAGTCAGATGGTTCTGCCAACCATTGTAAGTGTTTTCTCAGACAATGTGATGTATGCTTTACCCACCAGCTGGACACCTATCACAAAGACTCCACCAAGTGTGCATTTTCCTTCTGACACTACTTACTGGAACAGCACTGGACTGGGCCAATGCCGTGTGGAATGGAGACACCCAGGTACGCACCTCCTATGCCCATTTCACCCAGCTTGTGAGACACGTTTTTGAAAACCCTGCTGGTGGTTGTGATGTGTCCATTCAGCTACTCCAGTTGAAACAAACCTGCGTTACAAACTGAGTTAGCCTGTAGATATGAGGACTTGACTCTGGTACAATATATCACTATGGCTATCCATTTGGATAATCTCATTCGCAGTCAAACCCACACTATGTTGTTACGTCCAGAGCTGTAAGATTCCTTGGTTGTGCAGAATGTTTTCTTTCCCTCTCTCTCTGTCTCTCTCTCTCTCCCCGCAGAACCAGTGTCCCCACCTGATGTGGATAATTAGAGTTCGGCTGTGATTGGTTGATTGAAGAGGATAGAGAGTATTTAAACTGCAACTACCCTCAGACCAGGAGTTGGTGGTGGCTAGAGGGTGTGTGGCGGCTGAGGACTTGTCTTTAGAAACCCCAGTTTGGTGATTTGGTGTATTTGTTCCCTCAACTGTGTTGAGACTGTTCAAGTAGTGTGAGTAGTTGAGACTGTTCAAGTAGTGTGAGTAGTTGAGACTGTTCAAGTAGTGTGAGTAGTTGAGTAGTTGAGACTGTTCAAGTAGTGTGAGTAGTTGAGACTGTTCAAGTAGTGTGAGTAGTTGAGTAGTTGAGACTAGTTGAAGCAAAGTGAGTGTTAACTTCAGTTGTCCATTATAAATATTGAGTTTTAATCTGTGACTTTTTTTGTCTTTGGGTTAAATAGGGAGGTGGGTGCCATTTATGTTTTGTATTACTTTCTTCCTGGTTATGTTAGTTCAGGGAGTTCAAAGTACAAGTATACTGTTGTACTTTGGTTTCTTTCCTTTTAAATTTAGTTAGCTGAACTATAAAAAGTTAACTTCCTTATGTTTGTTATTTTGGCCCCCTCCTGAAGTTAATGCCTTTTTCGTTATTTGTTTATATTTATGTAAATAAAAGCTTCTCTTTTTGCTATTTTTGGTTGTTTTGGTTACTGTAGCCTTTTCTAAATCTGGGTTTTGGCGTTTTTCTCAGCCATCGCACATTGTCTCACCACCAACCATTTATTTCTGTTGCGGTCTACCCTAGACTATAATTTAGGCCTTAACAATGTTCAACACCTAGTACAGCTACACCTGAGCCCATGCAGATCGGCCACACCTAGACATCACCAGAAGAATGACAACACCACCAGCATTATCAACTATGCTTTTACTGTGGACAAGCTGGACATCACCGTGTCTCCTGCCCAGAAAAATCAGCAACCCAATCAGAATCAGCTTTATTCGCCAAGTGTGCACTGTCACAAAGCGCTGCTGATAAGCTGAGCTGATGGAGACGGAAGCACGCTGTTCGTGACGGTGTAAAGGAATCAGACCCAACGCGGAGATAGACGGCGGACAGGGGTTTTATTAAACAAAAGGACACGGACTCACAAAGACACAACACAAAGACGAGGACTGGCAAAGTAACGAAGACAGACAGCTACTATAAATAAGGAACATGATTACAGACACATTAGGAACAGGTGACAGGCATGAACACATTAGGGAAAGGCGTGGCTAAAACAAACACATGGCTAAATAAACAAAACCCCTGCTGAAGGCCCCCTAGTGGTCCATCGGGGGCACTTGCCCCCGTAACAGTACCCCCCCCCATGGCGCGGCTCCCGACGCGCCAACCCCTCCCCCTAGTCCGGAAAAACCTTCGGTCCAGGGAAACCCAGAGAGGAGCGAAGAACACGGAGAGGCAACAAGGGGGAGGAGTGAGGAGCAAGGCAAGGCAAGTGGGGGGAGCGAGGAGCAAGGCGAGGCAGGTGACGGGAGCGAGGAACACGGTGAGGTGAGTGGGAGGAGCGAGGAACAAGGCGAGGCAAGTGGGGGGAGCAACGGGCACGACGGTAAGGCCGGAGGGTCCCAAACGACGTCCACAGCCGAGCAGAAGCGTCGAGCGACATCCACCACTGACCAGGGGGGCCGAGCGACGTGTACCGCCGAGCAGCAGAACCAAACGACGTCCACCACCGAGCAGCAGCACCGAGCGAAGTCCCCTGACGCGCAGTCGAGATGAGCGACGACCTCAGCCCGGCTGGGCTGAAGACCCCCAAAGGGAGGGAGGGAGGGAGGGAGGTGTGGCCGGCGATCTCCTCCGCCGATAAGGAGTGAGGCGGAGCGAGTCCCGGCGAAGATGAAGACGAAGAAGGTCCGATTGGGTCCATCCTCCGCCGACGGAAGTGAGGTGGCGTCCTGTACAGAAGAACAGAAGAAGAACAGGAGAAGAAGGACGCCCCCCACAGGGAACAGAGGCGGAGCAATGCACCCATTCTTGAAGAAAAAAAATTCCAAACTGGAAACCTCACCGGAACAGGAAAACAGGTTCATAGGGACGAAAAAGAAAAAAAAATTCCACTCCGGAAAAAATATTAACTCAAAAAACTGAAGCGAGGGTAGCCGGTACTCCACCCCGCTAACGGAAGTGAGGCAATACGCTCCACGGAGAACCGGAAGTGGAGCCGTACTCCTCACAGGGAAAAAAGCGGAGCAAGTACCGGCGAAAAAAGAAAAAAAAGGCAGGTTAAAAACATCTTTCCGCTACGAAGGGGAACAGACGCGGAAAGATGTGCCGGAGGTAACAAAAAATCCAAACAGGGTGTGCTAGGAAGAGCAAGAAAAAAAGGAAGCCTCGCATACCTCGCGCCGCGTTGGGTCTGTACGGTTTAGGCCAGTCCTTCTGTCACAAAGCGCTGCTGATGAGCTGAGCTGATGGAGACGGAAGCACGCTGTTCGTGCCGGTGTATAGGAATCAGACCCAACGTGGAGATAGACGGCGGACAGGGGTTTTATTAAACAAAAGAACACGGAGTCACAAAGACACAACACAAAGACGAGGACTGGCAAAGTAACGAAGACAGACGGCCACTATAAATAAGGAACATGATTACAGACACATTAGGAACAGGTGACAAGCATGAACACATTAGGGAAAGGCGTGGCTAGAACAAACACATGGCTAAATAAACAAAACCCCTGCTGAAGGCCCCCTAGTGGTCCATCGGGGGCACTTGCCCCCGTAACATGTACAGACACACAAGGAATTTGTTGTGGTTTTTAAGGTGCTCTTGGAACGTACATACATACATATACAGGTGCATCTCAATAAATTAGAATGTTGTGGAAAAGTTAATTTATTTCAGTAATTCAACTCGAATTGTGAAACTCGTGTATTAAATAAATTCAATGCACACAGACTGAAGTAGTTTAAGTCTTTGGTTCTTTTAATTGTGATGATTTTGGCTCACATTTAACAAAAACCCACTCCAACAAGAACTCCCATGAGTTCTAGCGCCGCGCTCACACGCGTCAGGAGGAATATAGGCACTCACCAGAATAAACGAGGAGAACTCCTGTGGCGAATAAAATGGCTTACAGTTAATAAAGATTCGGGTAGCACATCTTTAAAACTGTCACGTCTGTACACCAGCCTTCATTGACATAAAAACATAATCCTCTTGTTTTCCCCGACGACTCTGTGACGCAATCCATTCTGAACAGCTGGAAGCCCGTTAGATGTAGCGCGCTGTTCGGGATAGCTCCATTCAGCCAGGTTTCCATGAAGCAGATCGCAGAGTTTAAAAAGTCCTTATTTGTGTGGGTGAGGAGTTGTAGTTCATCTGATTTATTTGCAAGGGAGTGGTGATTCACCAGATGAATGCTTGGCAGCAAAGTCCTAAAACCACGCTGTCTGAATTTCACAATCGAACCAGTGCATTTCTCTCACTTGCATCGCCTGGAGCACTTGTATAGGATCACAGCTCCTCCGACTAAAATGTCCAGTAAAACGTCTGACTGCTCAAACATTGGCAAAAGGTTATTTGGTGTGCTATTTTGGTGTGATGTCTAGGAGTTCATTTCTTGTAAAGCTGATAGGAAAAAAGTTGCTTAAGACAGAACAAACAAACAAAAATTGTACAAGTATCAAGGAGCAACTAAGCCGAGGCTGCCATCTGCAGCGCCATCTTGGAACACTATATTACACTATAACCCAAGCTAACAAGGTGAGCCCAATTCAGTACCCTCTTAGTGTTCAGTTACCTACCCAGCTTCACTTTGGTAATGCCTCTCATTTTGTCTCAACACTAGTTTATTCAAGCTCAGCCATCAATATCATCCACCGCCAGCTTGTTGACCAAGTCCAGATCCCTACAATCAGCTGCATCGTCCCACTAAGGATCAAGGTGGTGGACAACCAACCCATCGGGAATGGTAACATTACACAGCAAACCATTCCCATCACTCTACAGATTGGCCTCTTCCACATAGAAGAAATTGTTTTATTCGTCACATCTTCACCTGCTAACCAAATCATTCTGGGATTCCCCTGGCTCAAAGATCATGATCTGCATATATCATGGACTGACAGAGTACTAACTCAATGGTCCCCTCGCTGCCAAGACCAATGTTTTCAACGTTTTTTCAATCATGCCTTGCCAAAACACTTCCATTGAGAGCCCTGAGCCATCTAGAATGGCTCCCATCTCTGACTTCCTGCACATCACCCATGGGACTGTGCAATCAAACTTTTATCTAACATCACTCCCCAAAGGCCACAGTTTCCCCCTCTCTCCTCCAGAAACCAGAGCTATGGAGGACTATATAAAGGAAGGTCTATCTGTTGGCTTCATCTGACTCTTTACCTCGCCTGCTGCCTCTGGATATTTCTTTGTGGAGAAAAAAGAAGGTCAGATTGATACATCATCGCTGTCCAATATACTTATCCACTACCACCAGCCTTAGAGCAGCTCAGAGGGGCAAAGATCTTTACCAAGTTAGATTTGAGGAGTATCTATAATCTGATACAAATACGAGAGGGTGATTGAATGGAAAGCTGCCTTTGTAACATTGAGAGGACATTACAAGTACCCGTTTATGCCATATGGTCGTACCAATGCACCCACAGTCTTCCAGCTAACTACAACATAAAAAGAAGTTAAAGAAAAAAAACTTATTCTTGTATAGGAGTTAAAAAAAATTTCTGAGCTAATATAAATCGACGTAGATGTTTGGGATGTAAAATGTCATTAAAGTTGTGAGTAAAAAGGGAAGAGGATTCCATGTGAGGCTGAAGCTGAACTGAGATTCGGGTTAACAATGGATGCAGAGCACACTACATGGCCACACACTCATATATGGGCTTTTCCCATGCCCCCAAATCAGGAAGCACACAATTGTACAGGATGTGTTTTTCTATGCTGTAGCGCTACAATTTCCTCTACAATTTACTGGAATTAAAGTACCACAAACATGTTCCAGTATGACAATGCACCTGTGCACAAAGCAAGCTCTGTGATGACATGATGTGACACTGCAAAAGCCATGGATTTCTTTTGTTGTTGTCCAACTACTATTGAAAATTTGCTACACAAATGTTGCAGTATAAACATAGAGCCATAAAAATGAAGTGGCATATTTATAGACCCAGTTGCATATATTTTAAATAACTTATACCATCATTTTTGTATGAATAGCCTTTTTTTTTTTTTCAGAAGCATTTTGGCTTTAATTGTCATTTTTAATTTGTAATTTGGCAGTTTAAGAAGGACACACTCAGACTTTAGTTAAGTTATTTATTTTCACTTCCAGAACAACAATCTTCACATAATTTACTCACCCCCTTGTCATCCAAGATGTTCATGTCTTTCTTTCTTCAGAAATAAATCTTTTTTTTTTGAGGAAAACATTTCAGGATTTTTCTCCATATAGTGGACTTCAATGGTGCCTGCGAGTTTGAACTTCCAAAATGCAGTTTAAATGCAGCGTAAAGGGCTCTAAACGATCCCAGCCGAGGAGGAAGGCTCTTATCTAGTGAAACGATTGGACATTTTCTTAGAAAAATTAAAAATTGTATACTTTTTAACCACAAAAGCTTGTCTAGCACTAGCTCTGGGATGTGTGTCTGCGACGCTACGTACTACGTAATCACGTCGAAAGGTCAAGCCTGATGTAGGCGGAACTACAGACCCAGTGTTTACTAGTGTGGAAAAAGAGGACCAAAGTTATATGTCTTTGTGTCAGTTTTTTGTTTAAAATGGTCTGTTCGTGTGTGTACCCTGGATGTGGAAATCGTTTTAAACCTAAACGTCCGCTTGGAAATAACGTGACTGCTCACAAATTTCCTTTAAAAAATCCTGAGCAATTAAAGCTGTAGTTGCTCGGATATCAACACACCCATACATACTTGTTGTACCTTTTTGTTAGCAAAGAGCGTTTGACTTATTTGCACTTCTTTGGTCTTTGCATGCTCGCTTTGTAAACACTGGGTCTGTAGTTCTGCCTACGTCACGCGTGTCCTTTCGACGTGATTACGTAGTACGTAGCATTGCGGATGCGCATCCCAGAGCTAGTGCTAGACGAGCTTTTGTGGTTAAAAAGCACCATTTTTTATTTTTATAAGAAAATGACGATCGTTTCGCTAGATAAGACCCTTCTTCCTCGGCTGGGATCGTTTAGAGCCCTTTGAAGCTGCATTTCAAACTCGCGGGTGTTACGGGGGCAAGTGCCCCCGATGGACCACTAGGGGGCCTTCAGCAGGGGTTTTGTTCATTTAGCCATGTGTTTGTTCTAGCCACGCCTTTCCCTAATGTGTTCATGCCTGTCACCTGTTCCTAATGTGTGTGTAATCATGTTCCTTATTTATAGTGGCCGTCTGTCTTCGTTACTTGGCCAGTCCTCGTCTTTGTGTTACGTCTGTGTGCTACATGTTCTTTTGTTTAATAAAACCCCTGTCCGCCGTCTATCTCCACGTTGGGTCTGATTTCTTTTTAATTAATTTCCGTCTCCATCAGCTCATCTTCATCATCAGCAGTTTTGTGACAGCGGGCACCATTGAAGTCCACTATATGGAGAAAAATCCTGAAATGTTTTCCGCAAAAAACATAATTTCTTTACGACTGATAAAAGAAAGACATGAACATCTTGGATGACAAGGGGGTGAGTAAATTATTTGTAGATTTTTGTTCTGGAAGTGAACTTCTCCTTTAAGTTGCTCTGTAGTACATGGTTTGAAAGAAAATGGAACTGAGAAATGAAAGTGTATGTATTCAAAATGAAAGTGTCTGTATTCAGTTTTTTTTAAAGACTAAGAAGTTGAACAAACCACTAATCAAGCAATTTTAATAATTTTTTTTTTTATATTTATCACTATAATTAATATTTGTTGGGCCAAGCTTATCTAAAGCCATCAACAACCGTAGAAATAATAAGAAACTGTCATAATCTAGAGAGTACTAAGAGAATAGAGAATTAATTGTATGGGTTTCCTGGTAGGTGTGGTAGTGGTTTAGGTGACAGTGTGCAGTGTTCAGATCGACATCAGTTTGACATGAGCAAGATGTTGTGTTGTCGAGAAGTGATCATAAAAATAACAGTGTGGAGTTGAAAATGAAATCTATTCTGATCGCAGTGTGTAAGTATAAGTATACGTTGTTGTCGTCTTTACACAGCTTGTGAATAAGAGGAAAGGAGGACTTTTAGTGAATTAAATTCATTACCATTTTCTATATTCTATTGTAAGTTAATCCTGTGTTTCCTTTTTTTCAGTTTTACACATTTTGTCCACCTCTCTTCAGGAAGGTAAGATCATTTTTTATTAATAGATTGTAAGTTTGTTGCAAGATGCTTTTTTATTAAGTATATGATGTGAAGTTTCTAAGGAAAATTCCAATTTTTTCCCCATAACTAGAAAGTCTGGGTCATTTACATCCAGCACGAATTTACAATGCTGGAGTGACCAAAGTGAATGAAGGTGAAAACGTCACTTTTAAGTGTGCAGCTGATATAATTAAAGAAAACAAAGCCATAATAAATATGTTCCTCTTCAAGAATGGTGAGAGATTCAAGCTACAGCCTATTGACGCTACAATAGATTACATAGATACAACATTTATCCTTACCAACATTACTGTAGAACAGTCTGGATTGTACACATGCCTTTACTCTGAAGAGAAACTCCATGTCAGTAAGACAAATGCAACAGGAAACAACTCTGTCACACTTGAGGCTTTGGGTAGGAAACATTCCTGAATTTGTCATCACATTCTCTTAGATCATTTATCATGTACCTTTAATAACCAGCATGCTTTGGTATTCAGGTAAAATATTACCGGCAAAGATTGAAATTACAGAAACTTTGAAACTGACCTGCACCTTTACAAAAATTCCAAACTGTACTCAAGTCTACGTTTATCTCAGTTTCAATGGGATCGGAAACAGCAAGAAGCAGGTACACTGCAGTCACACAACCATTTCCACAACATTTCAGCTTATTTCTTCTGAAGAAAACTATGGGAACTACAGCTGTGTGTATTCAGTGTCTAACTACAGTCTCAGTGAGGTGAGAAATACAGGAGAAAACACCATCTTTGTTGAACAACACGGTAAGATAGAGCTTATTAATGCTGAAATACGATTGTGATCGATCTTTATCACAATATTAAGAAATTTCTCTGTTGGTAAATGCTGTGTGTTTTATTTTCCACAGAAACAAACATAATAATTCATGTTTCAGTTGCTGTGTCTTTGGTTCTGTTGGCTCTGTTGGGATTCTGCTGCTGTCGAAAAATTCTTTGTAGTGAGTACATCATGAACGATCACTTCACTACTACTGAACATTTCATTAGACATTATTAATAATGATTCGTGAAATCTGACTGAAGGTAAATACTGAGTTCTGTGCAGTGGTTAGTGTTGGTCATGTTTCCCTCATAGGCATTCGTGTTTTTTGTTTTAATGTGATTTTAAAGCAATTGCTGCATCCAAATACTGAGAACATAAAACTTTTTGGAAAAACAGCATTTTCATTTATTCATCAGTTATAGATGTTTAAGTAATCAGCTATAAATGAGCATTTATGAATGTTTTTTAGTGAGTGAACGTAAGGAGATTTAAAACCAGGTGAATCATTGCACTGTAACAACGTGTATGTTTTTGGCACATGATGGTGTTTTTCCACTTTAACTGTGGCTGCATGTAGTTAAGTGACAGTAGCAGCACAAATACTCTTGATTTTCTGCTTTCAAAGCTAAAACGATGGCAAAAAAGTTCGTCATTAGGAGTTAAACATTAAAGTTATTATTACTGATGATGATAATAATAATAATAATAATAATAATAATAATAATAATAATAATAACAATAATAATAATAATAATAATAATAATAATAATAATAATAATAATAAATATTGTATTAAATACTGAAAAGCAAGTTAAGCTACATGTACATTTAACTTTTCCATCAGCTTTCCATACATAACATAACGTTCTTCATGCTATTATATTATATTATATTACATTATATGTTCATTCATTCATTCATTGTCTACCGCTTATCTGATCTACTCTCGGGTCACGGGGAGCCTGTGCCTATCTCAGGCGTCATTGGGCATCAAGGCAGGATACACCCTGGACGGAGTGCCAACCCATCGCAGGGTACACACACACACTCTCATTCACTCACACATTCACACACTACGGGCAATTTAGAGATGCCAATCAACCTACAATGCATGTCTTTGGACCGGGGGAGGAAACCGGAGTACCCGGAGAAAACCCCCGAGGGGAGAACATGCAAACTCCACACACACATGGCAGAGGCAGGAATCGAACCCCCAACCCTGGAGGTGTGAGGCAAACGTGCTAACCACTAAGCCACCGTGCCCCCCCGTGTATAATTTCAATATATTTTAATATATTAAGATTTCACGATCACTCAGTCACAGTGTACAATCAGACTGTTTTCTGACTTTTCAGACTTTTTCACAAAATACACATTCATGAATGTAAATTTCACTAAATGTCATTACATAGGATATACATAAGTTTTTCACGGGATTTCCTATAAACAATTTTCTTATAAAATGTATATCTAATCAAAATGTTAAATTTAGATGAATTTCACTTAAATTTGGAATTGCAATATAATTGATTCAAATTTGATTTAGCATTTTAATTCGGATGTTTGATTTAAATGTCGGGAATTTGCAAAGGATTTCCTTTGAGCAAATTACTCGTACATAAAGTACACCATTTAATTGAATTGTATTGGATCGGATTGAAAAAGAATTTCAAATATATTTCAGTTTGATTGAAAAATTTTATTTGATTTTAGAGAGATTTTATTTCAATTTGGAGAAATTGTATGTAAATTCAGCCTAGAAATTGTAGTGGAAGAGAGAAATTTTATTTATGCATAATTGAGGAATTGTATTTAAATTTTGAGAATTTTTACTTGCATTTAATAATGAAATTGAAATTTATTTCAAGTTGATTTTGAGAATTATTTCAATGTTAAAAAGAAATATAAATATAGGGAAGCAGCATTGCACAGGATTTCATGTCAGCAGTTCCCTTAACATAAAAAAGTGCTTTAAATTTTAGTTCATTTTTTCTTTTTTATTTAATTTAAATTTTTATTTTAATGAAATTCAGTAGACATTTTTATGTACCTCTCACTCATTAAGTTTTACCATTATTCTGTCTTTTCAGAGGTGTGGCAAAATCCTACAGTAAGGTACCACTATTTAAAAACTATACAGAGTTAAAGCGATGTTTAATAAAACACACTCACAAATCAGTGAATACTGAGTAAAACACCTCTACCTTTCTCTTTTTGTCGCAGAAACACTCCAAACGAGTCTTTCTACCATGAGATCGCGACAGGTATTTACTCTGCTCTATCCACCTCTATCACATTTTCATTCTAATATCTAATTAATCCAACTTTCATATCTTTTTATACTTTTATAAGATGCATTCTACACCCTTGCAAATGGAGAGCTGTGAGTCAATTTTTCTTTTTTTTTCCCTGATCATCATTGCGTTCTTACAAATGTAGATCATACAACTGAGAAGCAGATGTTTTACATTTACAAATGTAGATCATATAGTTGAGAAGCAGTTGTTTTCTGTTTTTCAGTCCATTGGAAGATCTGGTGGACGGTGCAAACGCTCCATACAGCTTAGTACAAATACATGAAGGTAACAGCAATTTATTTCAGTGTTTCAAGCTTTACAGAAATCTTACGAATTTCATAAGTCATATGGATAAGGAAAATGTTACATGTTTATCCATCACTGCAAAAAATTAAATATTAAAAATATCTATATTATAATGGGTATAAATGTTTTGTCTAGTATTTCCTATATAATATTACAATCATCTTTTTTTCTCATTTTAAATAGTTCTATTAGAAGAATTTTACCAAAATTTACATTACATTTCTATCAGGTATATATAAAATATTTAATAAATCAGAAGAATTATAATCTGTAAATGCGTGTGGACTGGTCAAAAGAAAGAGTTTTTTTATGTTGAAATTTAAATATAAAAAAATAGACTGGGTAGATATTTTTATTAATAAGCAATTTGAAATTCCAATGTTAAATGTAACACACACACACACACACACACACACACACACACACACACACATTATGACCACCTCCCTAATATTGTGTTGGTCCCCCTTTTGCTGATCCGTCGAGGCATAGACTCCACTAGATCCCTGAAGGTGTGCTGTGGTATCTGGCATCAAGATGTTAGCAGCATCTTAAGTCCTGTAAATTGCAAGGTGGAGCCTCCATAGGGCCTTCATGGGGCCTCCATTGGCCCCACCTCACAAATTACAGGACTTAAAGGATATTTACAGAACTTAAAGGACACTTTTGATAGATACTGACCACTGCAGACTGGGAACACCCCACAAGAGCTGCAGTTTTGGAGATGCTCTGATCCAGTTGTCTAGCCATCACAAAAGCTATTTCATGGGCTGCATGGGCTGTTCCCTCGTTAATCCATCATCACTTGAGCAGATAAAAGGTCTGGAATTGATTCTAAGTGTGGCATTTCTGTTTGGAAGCTGTTGCTGTAAATCCCAAAATGTGGTCAAAAGAACTTTGGAAGTGAAACAGGCCATCATTAGGATGAAAAAACAGAAGAAATCCATCAGAGAGATAGCAGAAATGTTAGAAGTGGCCAAATCAACAGTTTGGTAGATTCTGAGAAAAAAAGATGCACTGGTGAGCTCGGGAACTTAAAAAGGCCTGGACGTCCACGGAAGACAACAGTGGTGGATGATCGCAGGATCCTTTCCGTGGTGAAGAAACACCCCTTCACAACATCCACCGAAGTGAAGAACACTCTGCAGGAAGTAGGTGTATCAGTATCTAAGTCTACCATAAAGAGAAAACTTCATGAGAGCAAATACAGAGGGTTCACCACAAGGTGCAAACCAGTAATCAGCCTCAAAAATAGAAAGGCCAGATTAGACTTTGCCAAAAAACATCTAAAGAAGCCGGCCATGTACTGGAACAGCATTCTTTGGACAGATGAAACTAAGATCAACCTGTACCAGAATGATGGGAAAAAGAAAGTATGGAGAAGGCTTGGAACAGCTCATGATCCAAAGCACACCACATCCTCTGTAAAACATGGTGGAGGCAGTGTGATGGCATGGGCATGCATGGCTGCCAGTGGCACTGGGTCACTAGTGTTTGTTGATGATGTGACAGAAGACAGAAGCAGCCGGATGAATTCTAAAGTGTATAGGGATATACTTTCTGCTCAGCTTCAGCCAAATGCTGCAAAGTACAGATGGACAATGACCCAAAACATACTGCAAAAGCAACCCAGGAGTTTTTTAAGGCAAAGAAGTGGAATATTCTGCAATGGCCAAGCCAATCACCAGATCTCAACCTAATTCGAGCATGCATTTCACTTGGTTAAGGTAATGTCAGGCTTTTGGTGTCTAGTGCTCTTTCAGTGCTCCTTATAGGGCTCCTCAGATCCAGATCATCATCGGAGGGATGAAAATACACTGAAAAGGACAAAACATAGGGAAGCTCGAAAGGGAAACTCGAAACTCGAAAGGGAAACTCGGGAGGGAAACTTGGGACTCGAAATAAAAACAAAGAGAAGGAGAGACTCCCGAGGAGAAGAAGGCAGATCCCAAAGCCCGAGCACAAAACAGAGACAGCACCAAAAGCCCACCCGAAAAGCCGGCCACATAACCTCTAACGCCGACTAACGACAATTAAAGAACCCAGCCCCGAAACCGAGAAACAAAGAGACTTAAATACCCACACCCGAACGAGACACAGGTGAAAGCAATACACTAATTGCACAGGCGCAGGGGCTTCCCGAGGATCTCTAGCGTCCAAAAACAAAACAGCCCAAAACCTGACAGGTAAAACTTAAGGCAGAAAGACCCACAAACAAGCAGCAACTGAAGACAGCTGCAGTAAAGGTCTGGCAAAGCATCACAAAGGAGGAAACCCAGCGTTTGGTGTTGTCTATGGGTCCAAGTCATTGCCTCCAAAGGATTCCCAACAAAGTATTACAAATGAACATTTTATTTACAGTAATGTTAATTTGTCCAATTACTTTTGAGCCCCCGAAATGAGGTATATATATATATATATATATATATATATATATATATATATATATATATATAAAATTAAATATATAACAAAATATATAATTATACTTAGAAATAAATAATATAAATAATAAATAATATAAGCTTTGTATCATTTATGAGCGTGTTATAAATTTGTTGGTATTGGTATGCTGGTATAAAGACATGCTACTTGGGTCATGTAAAGCAAAGGCATTTAGAGTAGGCAACTTACATATCATTATTTATGCATGGAAAGTTCCTTGTATTCAGAATCGTGTTATTCAGGCTCTGTGGTTGATTGTCAGATTATTAAAAAGATCATCGTTTATTTGAATATGCTATAAACTACAATACAATTTACATCACATGATTTAGTTATTTTTGTGACTTACTCTCTTCCGCTCTCTTCCTTCACAACAGATAAGCACCCCGAGGACAAAAATGTGGAGCTGTGAGTTATTTCCACTGATCTTGAACTTATTTTCTGACATGTTGTATTGTTTTCATTATCATTGTAATTTACTGTAATGTTTTTAACAGAAATGCAGAAGCAGCTTATTATGACAGTATAAAAGCTCCATACGCTGCAATCCAGAAACGTAAAGGTAAGGCGGGGCATTCTTTCCTCCAGACAGAACAACGGACGAGGAGGTCATGCAAAGGTGAGTGAAAGCCGATGTATATTTAACATTGATGAAGTTATTTCAGAATGATTTTTAGAAACCCTCATATTATGTGAATTTCTCTAACAACACTGTCCTATTTACCCAGACCATCTCTGGTTGATTTGCAGTTCTAATAATTTGTAAAAAAAAAAAAAAAAAAAATCCACCAATAACAACAATAATAATAATAATAATAATAATAATAATAATAATAATAATAATAATAATAATAATAATAATAATAATAATAATAATAAGTAGAAGAAGAAGAAGAAGAAGAAGAAGAAGAAGAAGAATATGAAGAATAATCAAATAATTAGTTATTATTATTATTATTATTATTATTATTATTATTATTATTATTATTATTATTATTATTATTATATAATTTCTGCATGTCACCTTAACCTTACATGTCATATAATGCCATATGCTATATTGTGATTTTCTCCTCTACATTTAATTCGCAAATTGAAGGGGAAAAAATTATAATCCAATGGATGCAAAACATATTTCTGGAATATATGTAATGTATATGTATATATGTAATTCAAAGAAATGAATGTGACCTGTTTTATATTTATAGGGGAAAAAACACTTTTCACCTCAAGTCAAAAAGAAAACGTTGTAATCTAAATATTATTAATAAATATAATATGATTGTATTAGGTGAGAAAAATAAGACATAGTTTTATGTTTAAGTAGTTTAGTCCAGTTTCACCTTTAACCCCCTTAAAGAGAAAGTGAAGACAAAATGTACTGCAGATGCTTGAGTTGTTTTTTTATCTTTTTCTTTTTTTGGTCTTCCTCAATTTTAGCTTCAGAAACTAATGCGATCTACAGCCTGCAGTAGCACTGAGGTACAAAAGCCAACAACAAAAACCACACAGGACATCAAACTGAAGATCACATAACCTTTCACACACAACCTCTAATAGTGAAAGTGGCTCTTTGTGAAGAGTGAAACTTATAGATAGAGAAACGCTGAGTTTCACAAAGACAGGCTGCTTTGTTACAAACCACACTGTATCTTTGAGTTTTTAACTGTTGCATTGTTTTCTGTATTTTTACCAAAATATAAGCCAGAGCTGATGATTGCTGATGGCTTTTTTCAGGGATTTCATGTATTTGTCACTATTTAATTGACAATAAAACAAAGCATTGATATTATCATATCAAAATGAGAGAAGTGAACATCTTAGGTGATATATTTTTGTGTAAATAATGTCTAAATGTTTGCATAAATATAAAAATAAACAGTAATATATACCAATTGTTTTTTAATATGCATTAGGAAAATGTTACATGTCTATCTTTCACAATAAAAAATTTTAATATTTCATAATATATAATATTTTTAAATATAATCAATATAACTGTTTTATCTAGTATTTCCTATATAATATTACAGTAATCCTTATATAACTTTATTTAACATATTTCTAGACATTTTAAATCTCAATTCAAATAATCGTGTTAAAAAAAGTTTTCAAATATTGATAGATAATGTTTTCATTTATAAAAAGCATTGTCATCTGACAGGAGAAGAAAATAATTTAAAGCTTGAAATGAGCAGAACTAGGCAGCATGGTGGCTTAGTGGCTTAGTGGTTAGCATGTTCGCCTCACAGGACCTGGGTTCGAGTCTCGCTCCTGCTCGCTGTGTGTGTGTGTGTGTGTGTGTGTGTGCGTTTCCCATGCTTGGTGGGGTTTCCCCGGGGTGCTCCGGTTTCCTCCCACAGTTCAAAGACATGCATCTAGGCTGATTGGAGTCTCTAAATTGCCCATAGTGTGTGATAGCTTGAGTGTGTGTGTGGCACGCAATGCATTAGCACTCCATCCTGCCTTGATGCCCGATGATAACTGAGATGCGTGACCTGAGGATAGATCGGATAAGTGGTACAGACAATGGGGAAAAAAATAAGCAGAAATACATTTCAATAAGGATGAATAAACATATCTGATTTGAACAGGAATGGCATTGCTGCATACAACATTTTAATCATTTTAATCTCTACTGCATTTGGAAAATGACGTATGATGGAGTGGTGTGATGAAATGGAGTCAATGCTACCAGCCTGACATCAATGGGGGATGTGGTAGCTTAGTGGTTAAGGTGTTGCACTACTGATCAGAAGGTTGAGTTTGAATCCCAGGTCCACCAAGCTGCCACTTGTGGGCCCCTGAGTAAGGCTTTTAACTCTCAGTTGTATAAAAATGTAAGTTTCTCTGTATAAGGGTCTGCCAAATGGCAGAAATGTAAATTATTAATTTCTAATAAGTGCAGATCCTGAACTATTGTATTCCTTATAGCACAGTAATTTGCTAACACTAACATTCCTAATATTTAGGAATACTGTTTATACATTTATAGTTATACTGAATAATGTTGTGGAACATCAGTGATGCAATCAAGTTCCTGTTATCACTATATTTTAACAGCTATAAAGAGTTATACCTCAGCATTGACTTTCTCTTCTCTTTTAATAAGTTAATAAGCTTAAAAAGATGCAACTTATCCTGTTACACACAATCTCATCTGCCTTGTGGAGGTAAAATTTTAGATTTAATTTCTGACTGTTACAAAGCTGTGACACTGGAGACTCCTTCTAAAAATGTTACACCAATCAGGCATAACATTATGAGCACTTGAGTACTTTTGTCCTCAAAGTTGGTACTAGAAGCAGGAAAAATGGGCAAGCGTAAGGATTTGAGCGAGTTTGACGAAGGACCAAATTGTGATGGCTAGACCGCTAGATCAGAGCATCTCCAAAACTGCAGCTCTTGTGGGGTGTTCCCGGTCTGCAGTGGTCAGTATCTATCAAAAGTATCATTTGAATCCTGTAAGTATCCTTTAAGTCCTGTAAGTTGTGAGGTGTGGCCCATGATCTTGGTGCCAGATACCACAGCACACCTTCAGAGATCTAGTGGAATCTATGCCTTGATGGGTCAGGGCTGTTTTGGCAACAAAAAGAGGACCAACACAATATTAGGCAGGTGGTCATAATGTTATGCCTGATCAGTGTATAATATCAATAAACAACATTTAATAGAAAACAGGAACATACAGAAATACCTGAACATGAACTGGGACTGTGAATCACTTCCAGGTAACATTTTATGCAGGATATGAAATTTTCTGCCATTTTAAGTGTATATTTTTTTACTCAATAGCTTATGAAAATGACAAATATTTGCAATTTTATTAATATATTATGGTTGTTGTTTCCGTTGGGAATGAAATACAAAACATTGTGTTGTATCAGTGTGTCATTTTATAAGACAAATACAAAAAGCTGTAATTTTTCTCTCTATTTCTGTCCATTAATATCCCATATATTGGGCATCGCAGTAAAAAAAAAAAAAAAGGAAACACCAGACTGAGACAAGTGTTTGACCAAAAGGTGGCAGACTTTTCCATATCACAGAAGGTCCTAAATTGTGATTGGCTGTCTATCCAGCTTTGGGGGAGAAAAGACCCTCGGGGGGGAAAAAGAAAGAAGAGCCTCTTTTGCAGATCAGGAAGAGAGTGAAGAGGAGGAGAGGAGGAGGAGATCACAGCATGGATGTGATGTGTGTGAATGTGAAGCAGCAGGGAAACTCAGCACTACCAGGTGAGCACGTGTGATGGGATGAGGAGGTGAGGAAACAGCAAATTTCTCCATGTATATGTTTGTTATATGATTTCTTTGGAAGTGAAATAGATTGGTGCAGTGATGTATTCACTTTATACAGTAGAATAAGTAAAGTTGTGTTTCAAGATGCTGTATAATTGGATCATATCATATATAATATAAGTATATACTGATATATGATATTTACATATAAAAAGTAGTGTCATTTTATTTATTTGATCTTATTCAGCTTGGTCAGATTAATAGCTTCACTGGAAAGCTGACGCTCTACAAGTGGCAACATGCTACGAGCTCAAATCTCGTTCTCCTGCCTGGTTGTGTTCGCCTGCTGCTGCTCCACCCTGGGTGAGTTCATGTCACCTCACTGAGATACGTTACCTTCTGTCATTGTTCAAACAAAGAAACAGCTGGAAAGGAACAGACATGAGACATGAGACAAGAATTTACATTCTTACCCTGAGAAAAGGTTTCAGTAGTGTAATTTTTACATCATAAAAATGTGAAAATTGAAAAAAGATGGCTGTGTGTGCAGGTATGCAAGGTGTCATTATGATAT
This sequence comes from Hemibagrus guttatus, assembly GCA_033459395.1. Lineage (NCBI taxonomy): Eukaryota > Metazoa > Chordata > Actinopteri > Siluriformes > Bagridae > Hemibagrus > Hemibagrus guttatus. Next base: position 26,890,370 of record JAUCMX010000004.1, read on the forward strand.
TTTCATGACCACAACCCTAATGCAGGAAAAAGAATCACCTAGAAAGCAATACTCTCATGGATACTGTAGATTTCTTCCTACATAAGAACTGCTGCTGTTTTTCAATTTTCAATTCAATTTATTTGTATAGCTCTTTTAACAATGGACATTGTCTCAAAGCAGCTTTACAGAAGTATAGAAACATAGAAAAAAGTTTAAAGATACTATTTATTCCTAACATTTATCCCTGAGGCAACGGTGGTGAGGAGGGTGGTGTGGAGAAGAACCAGGCTCAGAAGGGAACCTCATCCTCATTTGGATGACGCTGGGCAGTAAATAATGTAAATGTTGATAATGTCCTTTCTTCAAACGTTTAAATTCACATGCAATTGTGCAACCAAAAGCTCCTAAGGAACTAATCAAAAATACTTTCCTTTGCTCATCTACAGGACTGACTTACAATAAGCTCATACTGAACATCCTTTCAAAACATGACTTTACACCTCTATACTCAAAGATTTAACTTCCTAATATCTACCAGAATATCATCTGTTCCTCTTTTCAGTATGATTCCTCTCAGGGTTTCTTCCTCTTGGAGGTTTTTTCCTTTCCACTATCACCTCTAGCTTTAACATTAGGCCTCTAAATCCACATCTGGAAAAAATTCTGCAAAGCTACTTTGTGAAAGTGTCTACTTTTAAAACAATAGATGATTGACAAATATAACTAAATTGAATTGAAAGAGGTTGAAGTCAGGACAGATATGTTATGGGAACGTGGTTATGCAATGCATAATGCATAAAATTTCTCATTTCCTCAAAAAAAACAAAAAAACAATTAAAGACCACAGTATAGCACTTGCAGTTTTGTGGCAGTGTTCACTTCTTAATATTTTAAGAAGGCTGACAGAGCTCGATTGTTGAACGGTTGTCCTTTCCATTTTCTCTGACATTTTTATGGAGGTATGAGATGTGTGAGCCTCTCAGAAATGTTTATATCAGCAATTTGTTTGTTTCTGGGATGCCAAAAAAATGGCATGTTTAGCATTTAATCATTTTTACACCAATTTTTATTATGTCTTCCATAGTGCTATTGAATTCTCCATCCAGATTAGTCAGAAGGTGCTGATTTATTTTCTATAACAGTAGTTTTATGTGTAGTTCTAATAATAATTCAGGCTGAAAGACAAATCACAGGTTTTACAGGGACTTGTAGGGTGGATGAGCCTTCTTAATTTAAGACTAATATTATATTCATAGTCATATAATATTTAAAATGCATCCCGTGGCAATGAAAAAAATATGGTTCTTGAGGTTTTCCACCACAGGAAAGTTTTTAGGACCGGTTTCTTGGTAACGTCACAAGCTTGTTTTTTGTCCTATTAAATGTAATGTGACTCTAAATGGATCAAATTTTTGAAGTGTTTGTTATTGAATAATAAGCTTCAAGGTGGAAGCAGTGACTTCGCTTCATGATGACCCACATCACACCATCGTGTCTCACAAATGTCATTGATTACTTTCCTTTAACAGCACAACCTGGAAATAATCAATGATGAGACAATGTGATGCAACCAGGCATGAACTAGAGCTACTATTACGACAAAACAAAAAGATATTCACAAATGGCATATAATTCAGTGAGATGAGTGAGATTTAGTCACTTATTAGATAAAGTATTAAACAGTAAACCTCTAACAAACCTAGCTGTAAAAACATGGACAATGACTTTTACGCCTTTGCTAGTCTGGGTAATATCTCGGTCTTGGTTGGCCGTAACATTTGCACAATCGCAGTCAAAAATGGGATCGAACATCCCACTGTGTCATCAGATTTTAAATGTCACTCCCCCAGTCATAGGTAAATGTCACCGCTCCACCTACACTTCGTTCATTAAATAAAAATATCCTTGTCTACTGTGCATATGAGAAATGTATAGCGTGCTAGTAAACTTTAAAACAGAAATCAGTTGTATAATAGCATTCAGATTTGGTGGAAATATTCATGCTAAGTAGCCTAATTTCTTTATGATGGCTAATAGTGTGATAATAGTATCAGGTTAAAGGAGCATTGTTTTAACAGCATTGTTCTTACCTTGCTTGAAATAGAAACATTCATTTAAATTAAGTAGTCTTTATTTGTCACATATTCATTAGTGCACAGTGAAATTCTTTCTTCACATATCCTATCCTTGGCGGGTTGGGGTCAGAGTGCAGGGTTAGACATGATGTAGCGCCCCTGGAGGGGTGGGGGGTGGTTGGTGGGGGGGGCCCAATAGTGGCAGTTTGGTGGATCTTCAGATCAACAACCCAAAGGAAAAAACATAATTAAAGAAATAATAAACTACTTTATAGGGGGAAAAAACACCCAAACCTTCTAGTATGGCTGTATAATGTCATGTAAAGTTGGATATGTGAAGCAAGAAATGTTAGAAATTCAAGTAAAACACATATATTAAAGACACAAATTTACAGACATTGTATTTATACACTTTTTAATACAGTCTGAAATCCAAGCCTAAATTCTTTAAACTAGTTTTCCTGTATTAAAGCCTTAATTTCAATCCTAAATGTAAACAGTAAGCACCAGAAAGGTTTTTTTTTTTTTAATCATACAAACAATTGCACATGACATATGCTCATTAAACCATATCTAGACTTCCATCTATCATAAACTGTGTCTTATAACTGAATCTGTTCCTTCAGTAATGCACTTAATCTGACTAAATCTTGTTGGGCTTTCCACTGTAATTCATTGTGTAAGGGCAAAATTAGATTAGTGAGGACGCCGCTAATGGTGGCTCTGGCATTACAGAGGAAAATTGGTCATATTAGTTCACAAAAAACATGGATATATTTCCCATGTTTCCCTGCAAAGTACAATATGTACAGTTCAAGCTGCTGTTCTGTTCAAGTCACGTCCTTACTGTTGTGTATATTTAAAGGCTTTTTGAGGGCTGAACATTTGCATTTGAGAAATTTTAGTTTATGATTCCCGGGCTATGTAAAGAAAGGTTCTTGGTGGAAAATTGCTGAGATACTTAAAGCTTTGGTAATTTGCATAATGGGGAGTTATTGATCAAGTGCCAGTTCTGGCACATAAACACTTGTTTTTATGTTGAATTTCACACAATTCACACAATACACTTGACAGTGTATGAAAGCATGTTCAGTATGAGTGTATTAGATAGATAGATAGATAGATAGATAGATAGATAGATAGATAGATAAACTAGATGTAATCTATGAAATTAACAATATGTACATTATAATTGTCACGTCTGGCTCAGCCCCCGCCCTATGCGAGGCTCGAACCCGGACCTCCGTGGTGCCGCGTGCTCCAGCACACCATGAAAGTGCAGACCCAAACGCAGGATTCAGTGAAGCACTGTTTTATTTACATAAACACAATACAGGGGAAAGACAAACATAACACTAGACTCGTGGTTACATCAAACCATAAACCCCAACCCGACATAACACCCACGGGACAGCTATACACAGAACATTGACCCACGCCACACATGTACACCAGGATTCCTTTTTATAGGGAAACACAACAAGGTAATCAGGGACAGGTGACACAATCAGGGTGGAGAACAATGGGCAGGAATCACAGAGACATAAACAGGCTTCCAGGATTCTCCTGCCAGCGCCCTCCCCGGGCCTGGCAGGGAACTGTCCAACTACTCCTGACAATAATTATATTATACAGAGAAAATATTATAGTTATAATTATATTATAGCAGAATGTACAGGGTGAAGCAGAACCTGCTGGTTCTGGTGCAGATGGGCCTGTATCTCCTCCTGGATGGAAGGAGGTTGAACAGATTGTGACTAGGGTGGGAGGAGTCCTTGATGATTTTGTGTGCTCTGCACAGATATCTGCTGTGGTGAAGAGACTCAGTGGCAGGTATTTGGGTGCTGATGATGCGTTGGGCGGTTTTCAGCACCCTTTGCAGTGTTTTTTTTTCACGCTGCTATACCACTCTCAATAAAGCAGTGGCAAAAGTTGGACAAGATCAGGATGCTGTTGCGCCTTCCTAATCAGAGTTGAGGTGTTCAGATGCCAAGACAGGTCCTCAGAGATGTGGACACCCAGGAACTTAAAGCTGGAGACACACTTCAGACCCATTGATGTAGAGGAGTGTCTACTGCTGTTAGATTTCTGGAAATCCACAATGAGCTCTTTGGTCTTTGTGGCATTGAGGGTGAGGTTGCTCATGGAACACCATGCTGACAGGCTTTGGATCTCCTCCCTGTAGGCCGATTCATCGTTGTTGCTGATTTGGCCAACAACTGTAGTATCATCTGCATATTTGATGAAGATGTTGGAGTTATGCCGGGGAACACAGTCATGGGTGAACAGGAAGTAGAGCAATGGGCTCAGCACATAGCCTTGTGGGACACCGTAGTTCAGGATGAGGGGATCCTGAGAGGATCAATAATCATCTTTTATTTTTTTCTCTCAGCTTCCTCCAAGATATCTTCGTATGCCAAAACTCAGGACAGGCTGTTGGATAATCTCTTCAAAAAATACCAGAAATGGGTGCGGCCAGTGGAAAGTCTGAATGGGACAGTGCGAGTCAAATTTGGATTGGCCATCTCTCAGCTGGTTGATGTGGTGAATACTGATTTACTTCATATTGGAAATATTTTGTAATGTTTACTCATGGGCAAGTCTGCAAGAGGTATTTTATCAATGAAATATTTTAATATTTTTACACTCACATTCAAAGGATGAGAAGAATCAGCTGATGACGACCAATGTATGGATGAAACAGGTAATGCTATAAACTAAATCTTCTTCACACTCTAAGCATAATTATTATATAACACTTCTACATTTTTGTCTTGTCTTGTCTGTGGTAATGCAGCTTGATGGAAATTTACCAGCAAGTCTCAATTTTAATGTTTTTTCTTTCCTTCCTTATCCTCCTCCTCCTCTACCTCTTGAACGTCTGGCCCACATGTGCTTTTTCCTGCCCTGACAGCTTTATGGAGATTGTATCTGACCATTTCTGCTGGCGCTCCATTGTTCCCAGAGGGGTCAGGAGGTCACAGGTTGCCTAGAGCGATTTCTTACAGGATTAGGACGACAGAAAGAGAGGTTCTTTGGTTTATAGATGGCTTAAGTGTTGATCCATCAGAAAAGAGAAGCAGAATGAAAACGGGGGTGGAACTGTTTCTATCTGCTCACGTACAGCTCTAGTGAAGAATGTCTTGGTATTGAGCTAGGCGGTTTTCAGAAGTTATGACCCTCAGAAGTCTGCATCAACAGATCGATAGAATAATAAAATCACCCTAAGCACTGATAACTGAAATTGCCCTTTTTGTATGCATCAGATTGATCTAATATAACGTCCTGTGTTTAGGAATGGGTCGACACAAAGCTGCGATGGAACCCTAAGCACTACCAGGGTATCACGTATATCAGGGTGCCATCTGACTCCATATGGATTCCAGACATTGTGCTTTATGACAAGTATGTACAATACATTTGTGAGTGTCATAATGTGTGTAATTACAAGAAAATTGCATGGACTGTACATATACACAGATCAGGCATAACATTGTGAGCACTGAGAGGTGAAGTGAATAACACTGATGATCTCCTCATCATGGCACCTGTTAGTGGGTGGGATATATTAGGCAGCAAGTGAACATTTTGTCCTCAAAGTTGATGTGTTAGAAGCAGGAAAAATGGGCGAGCGTAAAAATTTAAACGAGTTTTCAATTCAATTCAATTTTATTTGTATAGCGCTTTTAGAGCATTGTCTCAAAACAGCTTTACAGAACATAAGAAACAATAAACATACAAACAAACAGTCCTAGATATTAGACAAAATTTTCCTTAGTGAGCAAGCCTGAGGTGACTCAGGCAACTGTGGCAAGGAAAAACTCCCTCAGATGGTATTAGGAAGAAACCTTGAGAGGAACCAGACTCAAAAGGGAACCCATCCTCATCTGGGTGACACACGGAGAGTGTGATATGAACAATGTCCTTTCTGCATTAGTTGTGTGATGCAGATAAAGCATGTGTAGAATATTATGTGTAAAATGTCCACATAGGGTTGGCAGTGCTGCTTTGAATACTCCAGTCCTCAGAAAGCAGAACCCAGCTGGAGCTGGTCCATCTCTGGATGCCACAGGAGCTGGCACAATCTCTGTGTGTCTCGGGGATGGAAAGGGATTAGCGTAGCTGCTATTCATAATATTAGCAGGCACTAGATGATGATGTGCATTTAATCAGATGTATTGGAGTACAAGGTTATGGGATTTATTAGGTGTATGCCTGGCTAAAGAGATATGTCTTTAGTCTACGTTTGAACTGGGAGACTGTGTCTGAGCCCTGAGCACTGTCAGGAAGACTGTTCCAAAGTTTAGGAGCTAAATACGAAAAAGCTCTGCCCCCTTTTGTAGACTTTGATATTCTGGGAAAAGTCCGGAGTTTCGAGATCTTAAGGAGCGTGATGGATTGTAATGTGTTAGAAGACTGGCTAGATATGTGGGAGCTGAACCATTTAGAGTCTTGTATGAAAGTAGTGCTAGTTTATAATCAATTCTAAACTTAACAGGTAGCCAGTGCAGGGATGATAATATTGGGGTTATATGATCATACTTTCTTGACCTGGTAAGGACTCTGGCATTCTGGACTAAGTTTGACAAGGACCAAATTGTGATGGCTAGACGACTGGATCAGAGCATCTCCAAAATTGCAGCTCTTGTGGGGTGTTCACAGTTTGCAGTGGTCAGTATCTATCAAAAGTGGTCCAAGGAAGGAACAGTGGTCCGAACCGGCAACAGGGTCATGGGTGGCCAAGGCTCATTGATACACATGGGGAGTGAAGGCTGGCCCGTGTGATCAAATTGTTGCTCAAATTGCTGAAGAAGTTAATGCTGGTTCTGATAGAAAGGTGTCAGAATACACAGTGCATGAACAGCACAGAGCTGTTTTGGCAGAAAAAGGGGGACCAACACAATATCCGGCAGGTGGTCATAATGTTATGCCTGGTCAGTGTAGATGCCACTGCAGGTGGACCAAATTTTTTTTTTCTTATTGGATAAACAAATGTTTTTTCCAAACAGTATGAACAAATGAATGATTTTTACCACAAGTCTGATATAGTCAAAATGAGTCAGGACTCTGTTGGCTTTCAGTGTGAGACGTGTGTATTTCCCTCTGTTGGATAACCTTACACAGAATTTTAAGATGACATCTTATCAATTTAGACACTTATAAACAAGCACTTGGAGCATCTTAGAGGGCAGAAATGGGTTTGATATCACCATTTACTTTGAAGATACCTACGTTTGTGTGGAAAAAATAACCCCTTTAGTTTTTTGTTGGAACTTTTCTATGAAAATATTGTACCTAGAAAAACAGAAAAACTACAAATTCTTGAAGTTCTGAGTGTCTACTTTCATAAGAGATTCATATTAAGCTCCACTGTGGTGTGGAACATGACAAAGTCATTCAATGCCGAACATGAACACAACAAAACAGGCGCAAACTCTTCACCAAAAATGATACAGAAATATTTCTATTTACTTTACACTTTTGATGATTAGGAGGCTGTGATGATTAGAAAGCCGGTGTTGAAAGCAATCTTTTTAAAATGTTTAAATTGCTAACTTGCTAACTAAGGGCCATATTTAGAATTGAGATAAATGTAGATACTGTGGATATAATTCAGAAATTGTGCATATTTGTATTCAGACCTCAGATGTAACAACAGATTTAAGTGCTTCTTGGACAGTTGCATGGATTTGATTCAACTTAGATTCAACCATCTGACAGTTGACTGACTTTTTGTGCTGATTGTTTGTTTTTTTGATGGGAGGGGCTAAAATACATGCAGTTCATTTGTGTCATCTGAATGGACCATTCAGAACATCGACTTAAGCAGCTACGTAACACGTGAGCAAAGTTCCACGTGTAAATATGGGACAGAAAACGCTCACTATGAATGATTTTAAACAATGAATGTTAAGCTTTGACCAATTGGTGGGTATGTGCCATATCAAAAACAACATAAGCCTAAACCATTCAGTTTGAAAAGGGTTTAAAGGGATGTCAGCTGTCAATTATCAAAGTTTTAATGTTTAAACACTAATATAAAAAAAGGAAAATTTACATACACACATCAGAGACAGTTCAGTAAAGCCTGTAATTTTCATACCATTGTATAAGAGAAAATGTCAAGATTTCAGCATGGGAACATTTTTCTTTTCCCAGGCTGGCACACATTTATTATTTAATCAATACTTATTTTAAAAAAGCAAAGCAAAGAAAAAGATAAAGAAAGAAACACAGGGAATGTTTTATCGACTGATCAATGACCTGTCGAGGCAGCTGCCATTTTGTCTGCCATGTTTTTCTTTATAATGTGCTGTCAAGCAATATGTAATTACAGTTTCCAGAAAAATCCCAAGTAGTAATTTAACTACAAGTTAGTAAAAGTAAAAAGTAGTACTACTTAAAAGTAGTAAAAGACAAAGTTGTGAAGGTTTCTAGCTTGTAATAAGCAGACTTCTTTTACCTTTAACACTAATGATCCATGGATGGTTTCACATCAGCACTCCTCACGCTTTGAAAGTAATAACTTCATATTTCATTTTTTATGGTGTTACTAGATAATAAGGCTTAGGAAAGTTCTAAGAGGTTAAAAGTACTAGGTTTAAAAAGGTATTAAAAATGCATGCTGTGGTAACCTTATAACCTTTTTTTTAAGTGTATCCCATTAAATACCTTATAAATACTTTATGAGATTATTTGACTTGGGAATAAATAAGTAGCATATATCAAGGTTAACCAGACATGAATACTTATTATTAGAACATTATTATCTATATGCTTTTCTGCAATGAAGATAATTTGCAATGTCAATCAATGATGGAATAAATAATGAAATAAATGGATATGTTTTAATAGTGCAGATGGGCATTTTGAGGCCACGGCTACCAAAGCCGTAGTGAAGCATGATGGCACCATCTCCTGGACACCACCCGCTAACTACAAATCAGCCTGCACTATTGACGTCACCTTCTTCCCCTTTGACCTTCAGAACTGCTCTATGAAGTTTGGCTCGTGGACCTACGATGGCTCACAGGTATTGGGGTGATTGTAATTTTTGAAATATAGCTTTAACCATACAAATACACTATATTGCCAAAAGTATTGGGACACCTGCCATTACATGCACGTGAATGTAATATGGAGTTGGCCCACCCTTTGCAGCTATAACAGCTTCAACTCTTCTGGGAAGGCTTTCCGCAAGGTTCAGGAGTGTGTTTATGGGGAATTTTTTGACCATTCCTCTAGAAGCACATTTGTGAGGTCAGGCACTGATGTTGGACAGGAAGGCCTGGCTCGCAGTCTCCGCTCTAATTCATCCAAAAGGTGTTCTATCGTGTTGAGGTCAGGACTCTGCAGGCCAGTCAAGTTTCTCCACACCAAACTCACTCATCCATGTCTTTATGGACCTTGCTTTGTGCACTGGTGTGCAGTCATGTTGGAACAGGAAGGGGCCATCCCCAAACTGTTCCCACAAAGTTGGGAACATGAAATTGTCCAAAATGTCTTGGTATGCTGAAGCATTAAGCATTAAGTTCCTTTCACTGGAAGTAAGGGGCCGAGCCCAACCCCTGAAAAACAACACCTGAATTCAATGATTTGGTGGGGTGTCCCAAAACCTTTGGCAATATAATGTAGTTAACTGAGCTTATTCTTTACGTTACAGGTGGACATACTCCTTGAGGACATCCACGTGGACAAACGAGACTACTTTGATAACGGCGAATGGGAGATCGTGACAGCTACAGGAAGCCGTGGTTTGAGGATGGACACGATAGGCTCCTATCCCTTCATCACTTACTCCTTCATCATCCGGCGCCTCCCTCTGTTTTACACGCTCTTCCTTATCGTTCCCTGCATCGGTTTGTCCTTCTTGACTGTGCTGGTTTTCTATCTGCCGTCGAACTGCGGAGAGAAAATCTCTCTTTGTACTTCTGTTCTTGTCTCGCTCACTGTGTTTCTGCTGGTGATAGAGGAGATCATCCCGTCATCCTCAAAGGTATTATTCACGCTCTAGGTTCAAGTCATTTCAGAAAGGTTGGATGTGGTAGCTTAGTGGTTTAGGTTTTGGACTACTGATTGGAAGGTTATGAGTTTGAATCCCAGGTCTGCTGGGCCTCTGAGCAAGGCCATTAACCCCAGAACCAACTGATGCAAATTCTTTGCTTTCTTTGAATTCGAGTTAAAAGAAAACCTTGCTACATCTTTCTGTATTTAATTAAGAGAACCTTCATCTTGTTTCAACCAATGTAACCTGAACACACCTGTCGAAATTTGTACAAATTCGAAGAATGTGTAAGTTAGAAACAGCTACAACGTTGTAACAAAATGTGACGCCATGTTGGTTTGTTATATGTATATGCTGAATTTCCTCTCTTTAGGTCATCCCACTGATTGGCGAGTATCTAGTCTTCACCATGATCTTTGTCACACTCTCCATCATCATCACTGTCTTTGCGATCAACATTCACCACCGCTCCTCGTCCACGCATCACGACATGGCACCCTGGGTGCGCCGGGTCTTCCTGCACAGTCTCCCAAAGCTGCTTTGCATGCGCAGCCATGTGGACCGCTATGCCACAACAGGAGGGAATCATCGAGCTGGAGGAAGAGCAGCCGTAAACTGTAGGAAGAGCTTAAAAAGAGACAGCAGCCTTCTGCTAAACTCAGCAGCACACAACCTTCAAGCAGCACTGGACTCTATTCGATACATCACTCAGCATGTGGTAAAGGAGAATCAAGTCAGAGAGGTAAGAGGAATGGCTCTCAGTGGGTTTCTCCTTCTGGGGAGTAAGTAATCTGTTGATGTGAGTGATGGCCCTTGTCGCTTACAGTAACATGAATTACTTTCCACTGTGTTCCAAGTTTGTCGTCTTCCATTTGTGAGCTTGTTATATAGATAGATTGATTGCTTATACATTGAAGTTAGTCAGCTAAATTGCATAAATACAAGCACAAATGAGTAGAGTGCTATGTAGGGGGTGGCCATTATCCATCTTCAAGGAAATATCTCACATCCATATAAAAAGATATTATTGAAGTCTGGTTAATGGCTTTATATTCTCTATACCTTTAACTGTGAAGTAACTGGCTGTCGTGTAAGCAGGAGAGTTATACATGCCTGTGTGTTCCTGATTCTGAAAAGGTTGCATGTCATTTGTGCACGCTATTTAACCCACCTCGTAAAAGCTGACTTGTATTGTTTTATCTCATCACAGGTTGTTCAAGATTGGAAGTTTGTGGCTCAGGTTCTAGACCGTGTCTTCCTCTGGGTCTTCTTGTCAGTATATGTACTTGGTTCTGCTCTGCTGTTCATCCCTGTAATTTACAAATGGGCCAAAATTATTGTTCCAAATTATGGTGATAACAGTAGCTAAGCTAGCACATTTACAATGGTGTGTATAGAGTTCTTAATTTTTGAAAAAGAGCACAGAGACTTAAATATTTTATCTCTTTATTAGGACCGATTGGTTGGAGGATTGGTTGATACACTGCCTCTCTTCGCGATGCTATGTTCTATTATACATTTGATATCATTACTAAGTTATTAAAAATATTCTCAAATGCACAATTGAAATTCTTCAGTATATGAAAAAACTGAATGATTTTTATTTGTGTATTTCTTTCTTGTGTTTGTTCTCAGACTAAATTATGGTAATTAAATGCTTTTATAATGTATTTGCTTGTTTCTTTATTGAAAATCTCAAGAATGAAAGTCAGCTGTGGTCAAATTGAGATACTCAATAACTAATTTCACTGTAATAGACATTAGCACCCATGTGATTAGGACTTGCTGTAGGAAGGGTAATACTGAGATAAAGATTAAACACAGTAGGTACTCCTGAGGCTTTAAATATTAAATAGTGTAATTAGACAGGACATTATGCAAAACTCCTGTTCAAGTCCGAATTTAAAAGAGGAAGATGGTTACAGTTCTTTCTGATGGTGCTAAATTGACAGATGGAAGCAGTGTTTAAAAGACGTTCTTTAACCTTTCTGTTTCAGATGAGAATTGTTGAGAAATGTTTAGGTGACGTTTTTTAACACAAAAATCACATCTGCTTGTTAGATTGGATAGGTTCGGTCAGCACATCAGCAATGTGTAAAGTGTGGCAGAGTTGTGCCTTGCAGAAGCTGATGTTGCCATTGACCAATCAGTGAACAACATAGTTCTCAAATCCCAATCACTGAACACCATTATTCTCAATGACCAATCACGGGACAACATTGATTCTGATGACTAATTGCTGAAAACCATTATTCCCAATGACTAATCATTGAACACCATTGTACCAAATTACCAATCACTTAACACCATTGTTTTTAATGACCAATGACTCAACACCATTGTTCTCAATGACCAATCGCTGAACACCATTATTCCCTATGATGAATCATTGAACACCATTGTTCTCAGTGACCAGCCACTGAACCCCATTATTGCCAATGACCAATCACTGTGCAACATTGTTCACAGTGACCAATGTCTGAGAAACATTACTCCCAATGACCAATCATTGAATACATTGTTCTCAATGACCTGTCACTTAACACCATTGTTTCCCATAACCAATCTTGAAAACCACTGTCCCCAATGACCAATCCTTGAACATCATTGCTCTCAAAGCCCAATCACTGAACCCCATTATTCCCAATGACCAATCACTGAACAACATTGTTCTCAATTACCTGTCACTTAACACCATTTTGTTCCCCATGACCAATCACTGAACAACATTGCCCCAATGACAAATCATTCAACACTATTGTTCTCAATTATCAGCCGCTCGACACCATTGTTCCCAATGACCAATCATGGAACACCATTGTTCTCAAAGCCCAATCACTGAACACCATTATTCCCAATGACCAATAATTGAACACCACTGTTCCCTATGATCAATCATTGAACACAATTGCCCCAATGACCAATAACTCAGCATCACTGTTCTCAATGACCAGCCACTCAACATCATTGTTCACAATGACCAATCACTGAACACCGTTGTTCTCAATGCCCAATCACTGAACACCATTATTCCCAATGACCAATCACAGAGCAACATTGTTCCCAATGACCAATCATTGAACACAATTGCCCCAATGACCAATAACTCAACACCATTGTTCTCAATGACCAGCCACTTAACATCTTGTTTCCAATGTCCAATCATTGACCACCATTGTTTTCAACGACCAAGGTCTCAACACCATTGTTCTCAATCACCAATAACTCAACATCATTCTTCCCAATGACTTATCCCTCAACACTATTGTTCCCAATGACCAATCATTGAAAACCATTGTTCTCAATGACCAACCACTCAACACCATTGTTCCCAAAGACCAATCAGTGAACACAACTGTTTTTAAAACCATTGTTCTCAATCACCAGTCATTTGACACCATTATTCCCAATGACCAATAACTCAGTGTCATACTTCCCAATGACTTCAACATCAGTGTTCACAATGACCAATCATTAAACACTGTTGTTCCCAAAAACAAATCATTGAACATCACTGGTGCACAATACATTTCCCCACTGTTATACAAACATATAACCTGCAAACAAATATATCCGGTTAAATTATGAACCATTTTGCACATAATATATATTCAGTGTTCACTTTTGTACATTTGTACACTTGATATAGTCTGCAGACGAGTGCATTTGGTTATACTATTCGGTTATATACATTTGTACAATTGTTTTTTTAACTTACTTTTATAATTTTCTGCTGTTGCATTGTCTTATAATTTCGTTTCTGCTGTTGTTACACAGGAATTTCCAACCTAGAATTAATCATTCATTGTCTGCCACTTATCCGAACTACACTCGGGTCAGGGGGAGCCTGTGCCTATCTCAGGCGTCATAGGGCATCAAGGCAGGATACACCCTGGACGGAGTGCCAACCCATCGCAGGGCGCACACACACACACACACACACACACTCTCATTCACTCACACACTACGGACAATTTAGGGATGCCAATCAACCTACCATGCATGTTTTTGGACTGGGGGAGGAAACCCCCGAGGGAGAACATGCAAACTCCACACACACGGCAGAGGCGGGAATCGAACCCCCAACCCTGGAGGTGTGAGGCAAACGTGCTAACCACTAAGCCACCGTGCCCCCCTAGAATTAATCAAGTTATTTTTATATTACACTTCACCCTTTTTGCTCCCAATGACCAGCCACTAAAGAGCAATGTTCCTGATGACAATTCACTAAACACCATTGCTCCCAACAGCCAATCATCAATCACTGTTACTTCCCAATAACCAATCACTGATCCCCATTATTTCACAACAACCAATCACCAAAGTTTCCCAGTGACCAATCACTGCAAATATATACAGCAATAAAAACTTTCTTTCATGTCTATTTCCAGACTCTTTTCTTCTACTGATTCATTTTGTCTGCATTCTTGATTAAATTTATAGTATTTTGAATTTCTAAGTGGAGATTGCAAATTCAAATTCTGATAATGCAACAGCCATCTGTGTCCAGGAATCCAAGAGAGTAAAATTGGCAATGTTTTCTGGGTCACTCTTTCCCCTGTCAATCACAGTGACACTAGACAATCATGGGCATCTGTGAGCTCATGCATGCATGGGGGATATGTTAGCTTAGTGGTAAAGGTGTTGGATTACTGATTGCAAGGTTGTGAGTTTGAATCCCAGGTCTACCAAGCTGCTATTGCTGGGCCCTTCCTGTAACCCTCAGTTGCTCAGTAGTATAAAATGTAAGTTGCTCTGGATAAGGGTGTCTGCCAAATGCCAGAAAAGTAAATGCATGCATGCATGCAGGAGGAGGCGAGTATGTTATGCAGCATGAGCAGCAGTTTGAAAAGATGTGCAATGATTACATTAACACCAGTTCAATAGGTCACAGACTTAGCCTAAAAGTGTGGTTTTTTTTTTAATAATATCTACATTGGTGGCTTGGTGGCTAGCACGTTTGCCTCACACCTCCAGGGTTGGGGGTTTGTTTCCCGCCTCTGCCATGTGTGTGTGGAGTCTGCATGTTCTCCCCGTGCCTCAGGGGTTTCCTCCAGGTACTCCGGTTTCCTCCCCCAGTCCAAAGACATGCGTGTTAGGTTGATTGGCATCTCTAAATTGTCCGTAGTGTGTGATTGTGTGAGTGAATGAGAGTGTGTGTGTGGCCTGCGATGGGTTGGCACACGTCCAGGGTGTATCCTGCCTTGATGTCCAATGACGCCTGAGATAGGCACAGGCTCCCCGTGATCCGAGAATAGATCGGATAAGTGGTAGACAATGAATGAATATCTACATTCAACATACCACAATTCTTAAAACAAAAATAAGAGCTAGTTTAAGTGTTTCAGGAAGAGGTAGGTCTTCATCCGGCGTTTGAAGACAGTCAGTGACTCGGCTGTTCGGTCATCTAGGGGAAGCTAATTCCACCACCTGGGTGCCAGAACAGAAAAGAGTCTAGATGTATACCTACTTCTTACCCTGGGAGATGTTGGGACCAGTTGAGCAGTGCTAGTGGATCTGAGAAGTAATAAGAGCGTTTAGGTAAGATGGTGCTGGTCCGTTCTCGGCTTTGTAGGCAAGCGTCAGTGTTTTGAATCTGATGCGTGCAGCTACCTGAAACCAGTAGAGGGAACGCAGCAGGTGGGTGGTGTGGGAGAACTTGGGTAGGTTGAAAACAAGTCGTGCAGCTGCATTTTGGATCATTTGCAGTTGACGAATTGCATGCAGAGGTAGATCTGCCAGTAGAGAGTTGCAGTAGTCTCGAAATGACAAGAGACTGAACAAGCACCTGAGTAGCCTGTGTGGATAAAAGTGACCGAATCCTTCTGATGTTGTACAGACATGATCGTGTGACATTAGTAACATGGGAGGAAAAGGACAGGAAGGTTGATTGTCCACGGTTACCCCAAGGTTGCGAGCAGTGGACGAAGGGGGGATCAGGAAGTTGTTCAGAGATATCGCGAGATCCTGGGCTGGGGATGAATCACCTGGATTGACCAGCAGTTCAGTTTTGTTGGGATTGAGTTTCTGATGAACCATCATCCACTTTATATTATAATCAAACTCTATTCTGTTCTATTATATTCAGCAAGTTTTCAGAAAATCTACCTTTATGCCTTTATTCACAACACGTTTTAAATATTTCAATAATCATGACGATAGATTCATATGCAAATTAGTCTAATGCTTAATCTAGCGATTTATTGGTTTATTTATTTTTAAACGTTAATCACTTTCCCCTGCAGATTTTTTGGCAGTTTGATAGAAACTCCGCCTCCTCAGTCACGACGCACACGTCATGAAAACACTGGGCACAGCGGAACACACCACACAGTTAAGGACAAACTGACCTCGTCAGAAAAAAAGTAAGTAGTGTGCATTTAACAGTGAATGAGAAATATTTTGTATTTTAAAAATGCTAAATGACATGACTAACGCTGCTTTTTCGGGTTTAGCTTCTTGCTAAGCTCGTTAGGATGTTGGTAATACGTCACGAAGAGTGGATATATAAGCGTAAACAGTTCACATCGATGGATTAAGAATGGCTAAATATATTAACTTCGACAAGGTTTCACATGGGTTTGTCGACTTAGCAAGAAACGAGCAACTTTATCGGGTAACGTTCACTTTTATTATTGTTTATAGCATCTTTTATTGTTATTAGCTCTCTATTTATGTAAGTAAGGCAGAGTTTAGTAGTGTCTGTTCAACTGTCTTTCAGGCGATATATACAGGTCTTTAAGAGACAAGCAGGGTTGCCAAGTCTCCGCAAAAATCCCGTGCAATTAACATCTACTACAACTCGCTAAAAAAAATCAATTTATTTATTTTTTTAACTTTTTTTTAGTCTTTGTATGGGAAAGGTTTTGGGTTTTGGGCTATTATCCAACTTTTACCCCCTACAATTTTTGTAATATATATAAATATATATATATATATATATATATATATATTTTTTTTTTTTTTAAATCACCAGAAATGATTCTTTATACACTGATCAGCCATAACATTATGACCACCTGCTTAATATTGTGTTGGTCCCCCTTTTGCTGCCAAAACAGGCCTGACCCATCATGCACTGTGTATTCTGACACCTTTCTGTCAGAACCAACTTCTTCAGCAATTTGAGCAACAGTAGCTCGTATGTTGGATCGGATCACACGGGCCAGCCTTCGTTCCGCACGTACATCAGTGAATTTTGGCCGCCCATGACCCTGTCGCCGGTTCACCACTGTTCCTTCCTTGGACCACTTTTGATAGATACTGACCACTGCAGACAGTGGGGGAACACCCCACAAGAGCTGCAGTTTTGGAGATGCTCTGATCCAGTCTACCCATCACAATTTGGCCGTGGTCAAACTCACTCAAATCCTTATGCTTGTCCATCAACTTTGAGGATAAAATGTTCACTTGCTGCCTAATATATCCCATCCACTAACAGGTGCCATGATGAGGAGATAATCAGTGTTATTCACTTTACCTGTCACTGCTCATAATGTTATGCCTGGTCGGTGTACATTAAATACACTATACGACCAAAGTGTGAAGTGTGTGCCCAGTGATGATCTGGCATCCCAGACCCTGAATTCTTCGATAGGTCCATTAGGTCCCTCACCACTATAAACCTGCCATCCCTCACAGCGCAAAAGGGTATACACATTTTGATATAATCTTTCTAAAAGTAGCTCACATGAACCAGGAAATGATTTCAAACAGTCAAAAATGTTTCATTTTTATCTGCTGCTCACACTGTTTGAGCACGTCCACAACACTGACCGGTGCAGGAAGTTGTTTTTTGTTGGCCATATACACCAATTTTTGATTTTCAAAATTCTGGTGCTTATCCTAGTCTAATGTTAGTCTAATTTATTTCACATGAACAAACTTAAACTAATGTCAGTTTACCTTGACAGAAAGCGAGGGCAGTGCATCAGCTCAAATCACATCAGACGTGAAAACGGAGTCAAGATGAAAAACCAACGGGCGAATTTTTTTTTTTCTAATGCCCAGGAGGGTCAGTTAGTATTGCAGAGATTAAAACACCTACACAGCTGTCAATCATTCCAGATTTATATGTCAATTGGCTCATTTGAAAAAGATGAGTGCTCTTCTGGCATATTTTGATTGACAGCTCATCCTAGTGTAGTCTGCTATTAAAATGCAGAGCTCCAATGCAAAATGCATGAAGGTTGGCAGGTCTACGTATTTGCTTTAAAAACATCTTGTCAACAAGTTTCTTTATTTTAAAAAAAACTCCCATGTAATAATGCTGAAACCATCACCATGCCAACAAACAAAAGGACTGAATTCACCGAAATGATGAATCTATTGATCACCTCTGAGCTCACGGAGCATTTCAGTATCAGAGCTGACAGGCGCATTACTTTCTGGAAATGTCAGCCTCCCTGAGTATGTGATCTGCTTCTTAATGGCAGATGTGACAGCTGTTAACGTCACAGAGACTTTGCTTTTCTACAAATGCACAAGCAGGTCCATGAGAAAAGGTGGAGAAAACTTGAAGAGGCTTTAGATCTACAGTCAGGTCTAAAGGTCTGAGACTGTATTGAAAATCTGGGTTTTTGTTTTTTTTTCATTTAAAACTGGGAATAAACATAAGATTTTAGAAATTTGAA
Source organism: Hemibagrus guttatus (assembly GCA_033459395.1). Classification (NCBI taxonomy): domain Eukaryota; kingdom Metazoa; phylum Chordata; class Actinopteri; order Siluriformes; family Bagridae; genus Hemibagrus; species Hemibagrus guttatus. The sequence continues at coordinate 26,909,065 of JAUCMX010000004.1, forward strand.
ACATTTCAAACAAATAAAGTAAATGTAAAATATAGGGGCATTGGTGGCTCAGTGGTAGGTTTCTCGCCTATCATGCGGAAGACCCGGGTTCGATTCCCAGCCAATACCTCAACCCCAGCCACTGGCTGCAGTGCTGGTCCCAAGCCCGGAAAAATGGGAGGGTTGCGTCAGGATGGGCATCCGGCGTAAAACATTTGCCAAGTTGTTGTGCGGACCAGTTGGTTCGCTGTGGCGACCCCGAACAGGGAGCAGCCGGAAGCAACTTCTAAAGTAAATGTACAATATCTTGCATGTAATATTCAGGATTCTGAACTATTTCTTGGTCCCAATTTTAATGGAGGCAAATGTGTGATATTGATCCTGCTTTGTACAAAGGGTCAGATGTCTAATCTCTTCTATTGAAGCACATGTTCAATAGAAGACTGATGGATTCGATCGAAAATGGATTGTCTGGAATCCATGAGTGTCATTATCGCAAAAAGAGGACGTACAAAATATCAAGAAACTCGTGGAAAGAAATTCATGGAAATATTTTAAAGATTTTACGTTGCACTCAAGCCGTTGGCAGTGATAGAATTTGTAATGATTTTCGAGTTGTATTAAATTAGAAAAGAATGCAAGGTTTGTTTTTTTTATTGTCTGCATGCAAAATATGTAGTTGATGCTACCCCAAAATTATTGTTATTATTATTGTTTTTATTTTATTTTATATTATTATTATTATTTTAAAATTATTATTATTTTACAATTATTATTATTATTATTATTTATTATTAATTCATTTATTTAATACAGCTGGTATTTATTTATTTATTGATTGATTGATTGATTGATTTGGTTGCAAAAGTTCTTAATAAGTGAAAGGAATTTTACTCATTTGTCACATAAACTGTATCGCTCCTGACAATGAGCAATAAGTTTATCCTGGTCAGTAGATCCAGAACACGTCCTAAGAACATTGGGTCTATGAAAAAGTAGGGAAGCCAATCTATCACTCTCACACACCCATTCACACCCATTTATTCACACCTGAGTGCAATTTAAACTCGCCAGTCCACCTACGTCCGAGTTTTGGGAGGTGTGAGGAAGCCGGAGAACCTCTTAGATCAGAGCAGATAAATCAAAGTCCAGAAAAACCTGTTCATAATAAACACAGAGGTAGACACAGGAGCTTAGAAGTTAAACATAAATAAAGCAAGAAAGCAAAAACAATAAGCCAGACCAAGCACTAGGAAGAAGAAAACAAAGGAACAGAGGGACTAAGCAATAGAAATCAACAAAACAGACGGTCTCCCGTGGGACGGACGAGGACAGAATTTTAGTCAGGCTAGAGAAACTAATGAGAGCTCACGAGACAAGACGCAGGTGCAGAAATCAACCAGTGAGTGTGAACTGGGCGAGGCTCGAGCTGAGGGGAAACCAGGAAGTGTGAAAACAAGATAATCTTCTGTACAGTTCATGAATTATAAAGACTGATATTATAAACACACCAGCTGTGGATTTGCCTTCTTTAAGTTATACAGCAGACAGAAAGTCAACTTTTTTAGTAATGAATTCTGACACTAATATGTTTCTTTGTTAATTTGCCTGTTTTTAATCCTTTAAAGTCACGGATGATGTATAATTGATTTGTTAACTAACTACTAATTAAGCGTTAGTTAATTTCTATAGGAAAGACTTACACAAAGACACTTTATATAAACTAATAAAAGTGTGTCTCATTGCATAAGATGTTTAATTTCAGCCTACAACCTACTACTGAGCCACCAATGTATAAAAATATATTGCCTCATTCTTTAAGAAAGTGAATGTTTAAAAAAAAAAATTAGCTTTTGAAAATTGTTATGAGATAAGACAAAACTTTGGGACATGCAGTTTTGGGAAAATAATCAACGGCATTCATTAATATTACTATCTTACTATATTATCTTACTATATTACTAGACATCTTTTCTTTGTGTGTCCTTTGTTTCAGTTCTGTGTGATTTACACAGCGATGACTTAAAAGATGTCTGCCACCATTTGGAAAATCGTCATCACCCTGACCTTGACTGGCTCTATCCATTGCGGTAAGGTCCTGGTGTTCCCTCATGATGGCAGCCACTGGGTTAACATGCACATACTGATACAAGAGCTGCACAGTCGAGGTCACCATGTCACGGTCATCCGAGCAGCCGATAGCTGGTACATCAAAGAGCAGTCACCCTACTACCACTCCATAACCGTCGACTTCTCCTTGGGGGGAGATGAGGCTTTCTTCCGCAGCTTTATCTCCAGGCAGCTCGAGGTTCGGCGGGAAGGAAAATCCTTCTGGACCCGAATGGCTCTGGACATGGAGATGGGAGCGGTGTTTTCTGAAATGCACAGAAAGATATGCGAAATGGTCATCCATATAATCGAGGATCCCAAACTGATCCGGTCCATCAGAGAAGCGGGGTATGACGTGATGCTGACGGACCCCGCGAACGGGGGAGGAGTCGTGCTTGCGCATTACCTGAATCTACCGCTGGTTTTTAACGTTCGTTGGACGGTGCACGGAGAGGCGCATTTTGCGATCGCGCCCTCACCCGCGTCGTACGTTCCCTTTCCTTTATCCACGTTAACAGATAAGATGACATTTTTTCAAAGGGTATATAATGTCCTCTTTCACCTCAGACTCTACTTTTACAAGAGAGTTGTAGGTCCTCATTACAGTGCTTTGTGTAGACGCTACTTGGGTCCAGATGCGGACTATTTTGAATTGTTCCAGGCAGCCGATATCTGGCTTATGAGAGTTGAATTCGTCTTTGAGTTCCCTCGCCCGACAATGCCCAACGTCGTTTACATAAGTTGCTTCCAATGCAAACCGGCGAAAGCCCTCCCGGATGATTTAGAAGCCTTCGCGGAAAGTTCCGGAGAGCATGGAATTGTCATCGTGTCATTAGGAACACTGGTCGGACAGCTCCCAGACGATATAGCCAATGAAATGGCAGCCGCTCTCGCGAAACTTCCTCAAAAAGTGATCTGGCGATACTCGGGGAAGAAACCATCCACTCTCGGAAACAATACCATACTCAGGGACTGGTTGCCACAGAACGATCTTTTAGGCCATCCCAAGACGAAGCTTTTTGTGAGCCATGGTGGAACAAATGGGATTTTAGAAGCTATTTATCACGGTACTCCAATCGTTGGCCTACCTCTTGTTTTTGATCAACATGATAATCTGTCGAGGATGAAAGCTAAAGGTGTAGCACGGGTCTTAGATATAGTCACGATAAATCAGAATGTGTTTCTTCAAGCTATACAGGAAGTCATAAACGAGCCTTCCTACAGTACAAACATGAAGAAGCTGTCCCGGCTTATCCAAGACACACCTATACAACCTCTTGACAATGCCATGTTCTGGATTGAGTTCGTTATGAGACACAGAGGTGCTGCTGAACTGCGGACCAAGTCGTACAAAATGCCCTGGTACACTTACCACAGTGTCGATGTTGTAGCCTTTTTAGTGTCAGTTGCATCAGGTACAGTCCTTTTAATCTTTGCTGTAGTCCAATATGTATGCTGCAGGGCATGTAGGAGAAAAAGAGTAAAACAAGACTGATGCTGCATAGCAAAATCTCTGAGTTTCAAATCCCACCGAATAGCGTAGTGCCAGTATTGCGTTCACAAACACAAATGAAATAATGCACAGCCCAATTTTGGTCAATCAAATACGTCATTTGATCAAGCAGAAAAAAATCTATCATTAGTCTTGTTTTAGTCAAATGGGAAAAAAAAGGTTGTATAAATTCATGGGAAAATTTATATGTTGGAATTTGATGTGTGGATCTTTTTAGTTGAGGTTGAAAAAAACAAACAAACAACTGATTTCATGCCAAATCAGTATCATTGTAACATTTGATCGGCTGTAACATTCAACCCACTGACGGGTGAAGAGAATCCCATTCATTATCTCATTATAATATCAAGGGGTGAGATATTTTAGTCAGAAAGTGAACAGTGAGTTTGTGAAGTTGATGTGTTGGAAGCAGGAAAAATGGGTAAGCGTAAGGATCTGAGTGATTCTGATGCAAAACAACCATGTTGTGATTTATAGACGATTGGGTCAGAGTATCTCCAAAACATTAGGTCTTGTGTAGTGTTGCCGGGATGCAGTGGTTAATACTTACCAAAATGCTTCCAAAAGAAGGACAACCGGTGAACCAGAGACAGGGTCAAGAACGCTCAAGACTCATTTGCTCATTTAAGACTACCATTTGCTAGCTGACTAACGTTGGATAATCCATCACTTAATCAAAGTAATGTAACGTACTGGTAAACTGCAGTCAGCATTTTCACTCAACCTCTTTTTAGGAAAAGGAAAAAAACTGCAGCTCTCGATGATTTACATCTAGCTCTGGGCACCTGCATTAAGTTACCCAGAGAAGTGTGTTTTTTTACGTTCCGCTTGCTCTGTCGGTGGAACTCATTTAAAAAGGAGTGAATGCCTAACTGTATCAAGCTGCTTCCAGTGTTAACTAAGAACATGGTCAATAAATTATGCTGAAATTTAGCTGATACCGTTATCCCAAATGAGCAATCACTGATCGTCATTGTTTGTCCGCCAAGGCACTTCTTTTTTCTTTGTACTAAATTCTCTCAAGATTTACAAGCAATAAAAGCCAGTCAGACTATCCAAAGTTGTTTCCCTCATGTCTGTTTCCTGACTGTTCACTTTGTGGTGCCTTGACCAAAGTTGACTACTTTCTGTTATTTTTATTCTTTCTTACGTCTCCATGAAACGAGTCCTGATATGGACATTACTGCAAATTAGTCTATGCTATCTGATATGATTCATTTGGCTAACATTTTTTAAGCATGTATTAGCTTCTTTCCTTTGAAAAGATTTGGCAGGAATCTTGAGACACAATGCCGAGCCTCTGCGAGAGCATCAGCTGCAGAAGCATGGCTCTCTCTTCACTCAGGCTGTCACTGCCAAGCACTGCAGGATGAGCCACACCAAGAAGCTGGAGACGGATGTGTTCTAGAGGAAGTGAGCCTGGCAGCATGAGCGTAGAGGCCATGATGGCTGGAATGCTGTGGGGTAATGAAGAAGGAAGCTGAGGAAAATGGCTGGTTCCACACTGATATGTAAACTCTAGCTCCATCGTGTTTTCTCTCCAGACCCGCGACGGTAAAGCCTTATTAGAGGGTTGCTGAGTTCATTCATCAACCTGGTTACATCACTTCCTGCTTCCTAGGCACAACCCAATATGGTTGCATAACATCGCATTGCAATGGACACATTTGCAGTTACTTTCCTGTTGTTTAGGAGGAAAGGTTGCCACAGCTGGTATAGACTTGAAAGACAGAGATGAAAAGACATTTCATTTATAGCATTCCACATCAGATTATTCAGAATCAATAACACCAGCAACAACACCTCCAATGGCTGCAGAGCTAAAACACACAGAATGCTATGAAGACACAAGGCCAGGGCTGATTTCTTTCAAGCCCAGAGTGTAGAGTCATGCAGCCTATCGGTGACAGTCGAAACACAGAGCAAAACACTCTCACTTGTATTTTTGGGGGCTTGTATTTTTTGGCCCTTCCCACATTACACTTCAACAGTGATCAAAAACGTGAACGAGGTGGATTATTTACTTTTGTCCTTTATATTATATAATATATATACATTAAGAGCACCCAGTGTCCAAAGCACAAACTTTACAAAAGAATAGATGACAAACCTGTTCTGTTTAATATGTCCAACACAGAGCCAGGAGAGCATAATGGACTTGACGAGACTTGGTGATATAATAACTATCCTTAACCCTGATGATTTCATTGTCAAGTTAATGAGATGAGATTTTAGCCTCCCATCTAGTAACACGACTAGCCGGCGCCGGACGTACGCGATCGGGAATACGATTTATCTCCATATGTACCACAGCCTTTTCATTTAACACATCGGCATTTCTAATGTTTCCAACCAATCATGTGTAAAGGATTTAGCTTGGCAAAACAGCACATCAGTCAAATAATCAATAAAAAAATGCAGAGTGATTTATCATTTATAATAAAATATGGCTAAAATATTACACCTTCTTATTCCTGTTACTTCTTTTTTTTTTTTTTAAATTAATTAACTCTTAACTTCATCAGCTGTCTCGTCTCAGACTTACATACCTTAAGGCTTTAATGCCTTAGTGACCCATTTTTACATGTAAAAAATCCCACAATCGTTTCCAAAGTGCAATATTTAGACTTGTCCATCAGATGGCGTATTACGAATGTAAAAGCTATGATGCATGAAACAAGGCTGACTGGGAGCCATGACGAGAATACAAGCACGGTTTTAACATATTTTACTATGATTTTTGCCTTTATAATTCACTAATAGCTCATTATACCTCAACTTTAAGGTCATATGTAGAGGACAGGGTGTTGCATGCAAGACAAAATGATCATGTAACATGCTTAAACAGCACAAAATCTGAAGAGTACAACAGGGTCACCTTGATCATGGGCCTGTGTGAGCTAATCACTCATATACAGATTTATTCTTCTTTTCAATACAATATATTACTAACCAAATGGTGTTGATTTTATATGAAGGATTTCAGTTTCCAGCATGGATCATACTAACTGTTAAAGCAATTTTTATGAAATCTATCAGTTAGTGAACACACATTTTTGTACACAAATTCCGCAAAAAAAAAAAAAAAAAGATTAAATTGCAAAGTATAAAGATTAGAAAATGAAAGTTAAAATGGGAAAGCCACTGTAATTAAGAATTAATCAAACCCAGGGCAAACTGATTTGCGCGCAGGTCCTTCTGCGCAAAATGGGCGCAGGGTTTACGCGCTCAAATCACGCTGCGTGTTGAGGAGTGGGAAAACACACACACACACACACACTGACTGACATCCGAAAGCTTTTCTTTCCTCTGCAATGCCGTGACTGACTCGATCTCAAATGGCTCTCTATCCGCTTCCATGAGCATCTTCCTTCCAGCAGGAGCCGTCGCTGTTGCATCGCTTGAAACCGGCGCCTATTTTGCTAGTCGACGTCCGACCGGGTGTTTTTGGCCCTCATCTGCGGTCGCGTTTGCGCATCCTCTTCTTCTTCACGCGGTTCGGTGCCCTATAAGATCCGCTCACTTCATCTTCGACCCCCAAAAGATTATTGCACAGGAGCAATGTGTCCGTGTGCGACGATGCTGGCGACCGCCGTCTTTCTCGGAAATGTAATGCTACAATATGTGTCGTCTCAAAACGGTAAGGCTTAAGGATGCTTTCCAGGAGAAAAAAAAGAGTGCACATCTTCCTAGGCTCAATATGAAAAGGTTACTGTACCATCTCTCACTGGCTTGCGGAAATGCTTTGGGTGATAGCTATATTGCATAATTTTTATTGCATATATTTCTCTAGGATATATTTCTTTTTTATCATATGTTCATGCACATGTTTTTTTTTTTTTCATCTTTTATATTAAGACCCGACTTATTAGGAATTAGTGCACGATTAACTCATTATAGGCAGTTAAACAGGGCCAGAGAGGATTCCCTTATTGAGTGCATTATTATTTACACTGTACACAGCCTTTAACATCTTATTATTTTACATATAACACGATTTAAAAACCACGAGATAGGGTAACGAATGCCATTGTGTCAAATTAATTGCATTCAAGTATGCATGAGTGGAATCGATTAGGAATCCCTGTTCTCCTTAATGCATTTGTTTACACTGAGCCACATTCATTTTTGTGCACTTGAGTTTATGGGGCTTTTATTTTCCCCCCCTCTCTCAACACTAACATGTTCCTGTAGAGCAATGTGCATGCTGGAATATTTCCTAGAATACCAAAGTAAATCTCTGGTTTGTTTAAAAGAATGGCAGGATTATCAGAAGTACTGAATTCGGGGTGGTTTTTCACAGATGAATGACCTTAAACTGTTGGACAGTTCGAATTAAGGAAAGCATCTTCACCGAGCGTTTGTCCAAGTCTTTTATTTGTCACATGGAAAGCTGCAGGGTGAAATTCTCGTAAGAGATCCACTAATAAATACTGGATATACACATGTGAATTGCAAGTATACCCAAGAAAAAAAGAAAGAAAGAAAGAAAAGTCTTAGTGTGAAAGCATGCTTTGATAACTCAGCCAGCTGGGTTTGATAAGCCAATGAATTGAAATCATTTCCATTTTTTTTTTTTTTTTTTTTTGGTATATCGTTTCATTTTATTTTCTATTTCATCATTTCAAAATTCTCCTAAATATATTTATTTTAATCTCGTTCACATGTTTCATTTTATTATACATTTATTTTAGATTTTTGCAGCCACATTTTCACCTTTTATTTTACCCCCCATGCTTTTTCCCTTGACATTACTCCATTATTTAACATGTCAGTTTTTTTAAGACCACAATTTGATGTCCCACATGCATTCAAAGTGCTCTATGAAAGATTTTTTTAATGTTTTTTTTTTTTTTCTTCTTCTTTTTATAGCGACTATTCAGACTGTCTCCGTATTTAAATCGCAGCCCCCTTTTTTTCTCTCTCCAAGATGATTTACTTATTATGTCAGAAACTGGCACTTAGCGTCTGGAGTGTTGCAGTCGTAATGCTGACCCGATCTGGTCTGTTACACATGAGCCGAGATATACAGTGTGGGTAGAGTGATCCTATTACGCACCCTCGTGAATCGTACATGACATACAGTTTTAATTTCCATCCACGTTTCAGATTGTCACGCGTGTGTGGCAGCTGTGATGTTAGCTGTCTCATTCCTTCCCTACAAACGATTATCAACTGAGAGGCCTATTAATAAAACAGCTTTACTGCAGAATTAAGCTGGTTGTAGAAAATGGTTTAATCAGCATGTGTGGGGCGGGGGGGAAGTCGTGCGAGAGCCGTTCCATGCGATGTGCACAGACGGCCCTCAGAGGGCCAGATTCAGCAACAGATATCTGCAGGACTGTAAATAGCTTTGGTCCATCTCGCCGCATGTTTCTATTCTTAGAACAGAGACACGGGAGCGCAGGACTGTGGCTCCACAAATTTCTTCGGTGAAAGCATGTCCATTAAATGTTAATAGACCGTGTTGCATGCCTTTCTGCCTGATCCTCAGCCAACAAAGAATCTCAAAAAGCGAGGGCGTGTGTGTCAAAAATAAAGGATCACTCCCATCAAAACTCCGGGTACTTAGTGTCACCTTGGGCTATGTCCATCAGTTTCCCTATTTTTATTTTTCCACAGATTCACAAGCCTTACTGGAACATGGCTAAATATAACAGGATTTGACATTTTTTTTCCCCAAGGCAACAACCTTGAAAGAAAAAAAAGCATGTAATGCAATGCCAAACTCGGTATTTTATTTACAAAAGTATTGCAAGGTTCTCACCTAGTTTTGCGGACTGAGATTTGCATCATTACTAAAGATGTTCCTGATTTTCAGGGATGCCGCTATTCGGTGATTACAGGTGTCTGTGTCTAATCAGCGATGTACATCAATCTGAGATCTGAGTCGTCAATCACGATATGGGCATCGACGGCACCGGGATATTAAAATATCCTAAACAAACGTCGCTTCTCAAAATCTATTCTCAGCTGTACACCTAAAGCCTGTACGCCTGCTCGTTCATGCGATTATCCGATCAGCCAATCCTGTGGCAGCATGAATAACATCAGACAGATGCAGATCAGGATGCCAGATTTACCAAAACAGGATGGGTGTAAGGTCACATTTCTTTTTCAAATATTAAATCAACTGTCCAGTTTCAGTGAATCTATACCCTCAGATTCCTGAGACCAGTGTGGTCTTCTGTTTTTGTAGCCCATCCCCCTGAAGGTTCGAGGTGTTGAGATGCTTTTCTGCTCATCACGTTTGTAAAGAGTGGATATTTGACTCATTATAGCTTTGAGCCTGGCTGCAACCTCAATTTTTTGTTTTTCGCATCATTTTGCTAAACTCTAGATTCTTTTTTACATTCCCAGGAGATCATCAGTATCTAAATAAATGATCTAAATTTTTACATTCTGGTGTGAACATTATCTCAAGCTCCTGATTTGTATGCTGGAGATTCGAGGCATTGCACTGCTGGCACACGATTGGCTGATTCCTAATAATTAATTACAATAGAATTAAGATGTTTTTTGTTTTTTTTTAAATAAAGTGACTGCTTGGTGTGTGTATGTATGTATGTATGTATGTATATATATATATATTATATATATATATATATATATATATATATATATATATATATATATATATATATATAAAGCTTTTTTTTTTTTTTTACCAAGTCAGACCAACCCACACAATGCTGCTGGTAAAATCTTTGACATTTGTTGCGATGTTAGCAAGGCGGCTTGCTCATTTCGTCAAAGGTCAAGTGTAATTCAATTCAATCCCGTCACATGAAATGAAAGTCAAATTGTATAATTTTGATAACACATGGTTTGGCGTTTTGGGAAGAACTTGTAGCTTTTAGTGAAAAGGTTACATGTATAAACTCTGTGTTTAGGATTGGTTTTTAGAAGTGTTTTTCTCCAGCTCACGCAGATTGGAATTTCATTCAGTTCTCATTGCCGTCATGGTTTAAGGTGGTAGGAATCTGTTCTGTTGTCATTGCTGTCATGGTTTAAGGTGGTATGTTCTGTTCTGTTCTCCTTGCTGTCATGGTTTAAGGTGGTAGGAATCTGTTCTGTTGTCATGGTTTAAGGTGATAGGAATCTGTTCTGCCATTGCTGTCATGGTTTAAGGTGGTATGAATTTGTTCTGTTCTCATTGCTGTCATGGTTTAAGGTGGTAGGAATCTGTTGTCATTGCTGTCATGGTTTAAGGTGGTATGTTCTGTTCTGTTCTCCTTGCTGTCATGGTTTAAGGTGGTAGGAATCTGTTCTGTTGTCATTACTGTCATGGTTTAAGGTGATAGGAATGTGTTTGGTTCTCATTGTGGTCATGGTTTAAGGTGGTAGTAATCTGTTTGGGTTCTCATTGCTCTCATGGTTTAAGGTGGTAGGAATCTGCTCGGATCTCATTGCTGTCATGGTTTAATGTGTTATGAATCTGTTCTGTTATCATTGCGGTCATGGTTTAAGGTGGTATGAATCTGTTCTGTTGTCATTGTTGTCATGCTTTAAGGTGGTATGTTCGGTTCTCATCGCTGTCATGGTTTAAGGTGGTAGGAATCTGTTCTGTTCTTATTGCCTTCATGGTTTAAGGTGGTATGAATCTGTTTTGGGTTCTCATTGCTGTCATGGTTTAAGGTGGTATGAATCTGTTCTGTTGTCATGCTTTAAGGTGGTATGTTCTGTTCTGTTCTCCTTGCTGTCATGGTTTAAGGTGGTAGGAATGTGTTCGGTTCTCATTGTGGTCATGGTTTAAGGTGGTAGGAATCAAATACAGTGTAGAATTAGAGGATCTATCAGTAGTAGAACAAATGGAATTTCATCTGCAAGTAGAAATGTTTCCAGAGCTAATTTTGGGTGTCTGTAAGCTCATATATGGGGAAAGGAGAATTTCCTCTAACGTCAGCTTGTTTGTCTGTTCATTTGAAACTGTTTTATACAGTAAATGCAGTTATTTGCATATGAACAGCAGCAAATATGAAATGACACTGGAAATGAGAGCTCACAGCATTGAAACACATGTCCATCAACAGAGTCGTCTTGATAACTCAGTGACTGGAGGACGATATGATTTCAGCAGCGTCCACCGCCATGTCCACCTAAAAACGAGTCACGCTCTAAACTAGCTGAGCGGGATCAAACAGTGAGGTTTAATCCGTAGCACTGCTTCTAGTATGAGTGTATAGTTGTGAATGGTGTCAACCGACTCGCCCGTGTCCCTTGTTAGTCCACCATGTACAGGTAGGTGTGCAGTTGATCACTATAGCTTATCTTTTTCCTTACACAGTGTGTTACTCAGCCTTTAGCTCATCAGTGTCAGTTTCTGACCACAGCACTGCTGTCATATGGATATTTTCGGTTGGCAGACTGTTTCTCAACCCAGCGGTGACATTGAGGTGTTTAAAAATCCCATCATCGCTGCTGTGCTGGGAGCAGGCGACACCTAAATAATACGTGGTTAGTCCTGGTCACATTGTGCTCCCTTTCTATTGATCGCCAAAGAAAATATGAGGGATGATAAATTGTACAGAGCACAGGCTCCATTCAGGAACTGCATACCTTGAAAGTGACATATAGAAATCAAATGTACAGAGTAAACCGAGAACCTGGTGTATAACTGAACAGCGGTGCGTGTTTAAACGATCTCGTTTGTAAAGTTTTAAACCCAAAGTCGTTTTAAATAATTAACTAATACATGACTGAAATAATACGCCTAGAATCTTAGGTTCACTTTCTTAGCCTTATGATACAGAAATTTGTCTGTGTGATCTGATACAACGTCCGATAACACACAGATCTAATCAAACCAATGAAGGAGTAGTATAGCAAGGATGGACAAATCAGTCAATTTCAGCAAAACAGTAATAAAGAGAAAGGATAGGATGTTGTGAGCAAAAACGCTTGATTTTGGACGAAGGAAATTCAGTGGAACCTCGGCATACGAATTTAATTCGTTCTGGAGGCGAGCTCTTAAGGCGAAAATTTGTATTGCATTACGAATGTTCCCATAAGAAATAATGTAAATGCAGATAATCCGTTCCAGCCACCCGAAAATATTACCTATATTACCAATACGAAGCGTATGTAAACTGTATGGCTGCTTACAAAGAACTGACCCAAGCCAAGCATTCCATGTCAAGGCTCCTTACAGGAAGTCGTGCCACCAAGCTTGGGCTAAAAATAGAACAGACCACCCACACCACCGATGTGTCAACAAAAAAATACCCAGAAAATCAGCTAGCTTTGAACACATGCCGAAGGCAACGTTGGTATCGTGGGTTGACTCTTTCCAAACAGCTTTCACTGACTAAAAAAAATTCATACAATTCGTAAACTCGCTTCAGTTGGCTTTGCTTGGCATTCCATTGATGCAAACGAGTTTTGAGCGGCTCCTGGCAACCGCGCAACTTAGCCACCATTTGGTTCGGTTCTGTTCTGTTCGTTCATATGCTGAAAATGCTTCGTAGGCGAAAATTTGTACAGGAGGGCATTCATATGCCGAGGTTCCACTGTATTACACACAACCACACGACCATTATCCACCCCTGTACTGTACTTATTATTATCATTATTACTATGATTATAATTATTATATTCATATATACTAATGATGTAGGTTTTATATACAAATATCAAGCTGTAACACTGACATGCAACACGATCAGAACTAGTCAGAAATCTTGATCTGCCTACATATGAGCATCATACAAAAAACAAAAAAGTAATAAAAAAAACAAAACCTTGAACTGCTGAGGAGTCCAGTGGGAGTAATGGAGCCTATGTTGCAAGAAAATGATTTGGGTTTCAGTAATCCTGCCCGCTGACAGGCAGCACGAGTTTTGTGAAGCGATCTGCTGTTCTCAGGACAACTGCTATTTCCTTCTGGGGTACGGGAGCGGAGCCCATAGCGTCTCAGATCTGACTCTCAATGGTCATTTGTTTCCATAACTGGACCGAAAAGTTTCCAGTAGATCATCTCCTGAACAGGTAAACAAATTTATAAGCAATAACTGGCACTGGTGTGTCAAAAAAGCCAACGGTCATCTCTCTCAGGCTCCTGAGTACACAATAACTGGACGATAATGTGTTGCTACTGCCACTTACACACGACTGAGTTTTGCATCTGTGTAATTTTGTTTGAGGCTGGTTTTTTTTGAGGTCTCAGATGCTATTTTTACTAATGGCAGGACAAGGTTATTCCCTTTGCTGTTCTTTTTCTTTAGACTATATCCATCTACATAAAAATACTCATCACTGTAGCGACAAATGGAAGCCCAGGCCAGCTGGGGCCTGTCCTGATAAATCATTTTGTTTTTTTTTAACGGAAATGGTGTTATCGGAGTAGTCTGCTCATCAGGCTGAGAACAGCTCCACACACAGATGTCTCCGTAGTAGGAATATAATTATGACTCTTATTAATAAACTCTAGGCAAGGAATTGGGATGAGTGAGCATTTTATCATACAGCTGTCTGTGCAGACTGAGTTTGTAATTGCACGTGAAGGCCAAAAGTTTGCAGACAATCATACTCGTGAGAGTAAAAGAGTGAAAAACAAGGAAATTTCCCAAACATTTGAACAGTAATGTATGTGTGTTAAGATTGGAGGTGATGATCTCGATTGTCCTACACAGATCCTTGACTCTGACTTAACCTCACTGAACACCTTTAGGATGAACTAAAACACCAGCTGCACCCCAGACTTCCTCACCTGATCTCAGTGCCTGACCTCACTAATGCTCTTATGACTGTGTGATCACAAATCCGCACACTCCAGCATGTCGAGGAAAGCCTTCCCAGAAGAGTGGAGGTTAGTATAACAGCAAACGGGGAATGAATTTGGGGGAAAAAACACATGGGTGAGATGGTCAAACGTTTATGAACGTTACACTCAAAAAGAAATGGTGGAGACTTGAATAGTTTAAAAAAAAAAGGTCAGCATATGATAGCACGATGCTTTGAAGTCCTTTGAGAGATACACTATATTGCCAAAAGTTTTGGGAAATTCCTCCGAATCATTGAATTCAGGTGTTGTTTTTCAGGGGTTGGGCTTGGCCCTTTAGTTCCAGGAAAAGGAACTTGTAACGTTTCAGCATACCAAGACATTTTGGTCAATTTCATGCTCCCAACTTTGAGGGAACAGTTTGGGGATGGCTCCTTCCTGTTCGCACCAGTGCACAAAGCAAGGTCCATAAAGACATGGCTGAGCGAGCTTGGCGTGGAGGAACTTGACTGGTCTGCACAAAGTCCTGACCTCAACCTGATAGAACACCTTTGGGATGAATTAGAGCGGAGACTGCGAGCCAGGCCTTCTTGTCCAACATCAGTGCTTGATCTCACAAATGCGCTTCTAGTGGAATGGTCAAAAATTCCCAAAAACACACTCCAAAACCTTGTGGTTTAGGAGTGCAATTCCATATTACATTCATGTGCATGTAAAGGCAGACGTCCCAAAACTTTTGGCAACAATGTATTTGAAGAGAAAGTTCTTCGTTGATGGATATCTAACTTTTTAATTTGTTACTGGACAAAATCCAGACAGCATCTTCCTTGCAATCCTACAAATCTTACGAATACAATATTCTCCTTCTGCTCAGTAGCGAGTCACGAAAACGCCAGGTTTTACAGAACGATTTGAATCTAACTTTAAATTCTAAGTTATGATTCCCTCCATAATTAGTTCTACCACAGCGCTGGTAAATTCTCCATTCTGATTGGTTGATTCATTTTCCTATAACGGCAGATCGATCTGCCTACACATGGAAAAGC
Source organism: Hemibagrus guttatus (assembly GCA_033459395.1). Classification (NCBI taxonomy): domain Eukaryota; kingdom Metazoa; phylum Chordata; class Actinopteri; order Siluriformes; family Bagridae; genus Hemibagrus; species Hemibagrus guttatus. The sequence continues at coordinate 26,924,432 of JAUCMX010000004.1, forward strand.
AGTTCAAGATAATACTGATTAATTATACATGAATTATATAATGATGATTTTCTCCAGTGAGGCTAAAGTTTCCAGCGATGCCTGCCTGTGTCGTGTGTACAGAGAAATTCTTGCTGAGTGAAGGAATTGCTGTGAGATAGAACTGTTTATTATCGTGGCGTTTATAGAATTGGATAAAACTTTAGGGGCAAATTTGTTTGAGATGTTTATAGTTTTACTATATCTGAGGCAGTGGTAGTTTAAGTGATTTAAGGCTCTGGGTTGTTGATCGGGGTTCAAGCCCTAGCACCACCAAGCTCCACTGTTGGGCCCCTGAGCAAGGCCCTTAACCTTCTCTGCTCCATGGGTGCTGTATCATAGCTGCCCCTGCGCTCTGACCTCAACTTCCTCAGCTGGGATAAGTGAAGAAAAGAATTCCACTGTGCTGTAGTGTATGTGTGGCGATAATAAAGTTCTTCTATCGATCATTTAAAAACACACAACGTGGTAGAAATGTAGGCGAACGTATAGAACTCAACACCAATGGTGTCCGTGAAGATGCCATGAAGACTAAAGTCTACTGTTTGATGTTATATACCCATAAAATACACTTCCAACATGTTTGAATCAACACCAGAATGTATTCAGCTCATCTCTCAGTGCCGAGGTCCGTGCTCATTCCTATATTTAACGAATTATTTCCGAGAGTTTTGAGATATAGCATCATATCCTACTGATGGACTGACAGAAATCTCAGATAGCCAGAAAATGGGCTTAGAGCACCTGAGCATGATCGTATAACATCGTTGTAACATCTCTGCATGACAAACAGGAAGGAAGCTACTGAGGCTAAACTATTTCAGACATTTGACCTTGCTGTGCACATTGACCCTGTTTGTGTCAATTCCAAAATCTGAACAGTTCATCTGCTGCTCCCAGTCATCGTTTCAGACCGAAAGGAACGAAAATGATTAAATAATTTTCTAAAACTGTTACGAGAAGAGTCCTTTTTTTTTTTTTTTTTTTTAAGAACGACCTTTCTGTAAAATAATCAATAACATCCTCAGTATTGATCACAGTTTTGTTTTAAGATGAATGACAGAAAGGCTGAAGTGAAGACAAGAACAAATATAGTTAGTGCAACAGTTTGCAACACTGCTTAGCCAAACATACACTATACTACCAAAAGTTTTAGGACACACCTCCAAATCATTGAGTTCAGGGGTTGGGCTTGGCCACTTAGTTCCAGTGAAAGGAACTCTTAATGCTTCGGCATACCAAGACATTTTGGACAATTTCATGCTCCCAACTTTGTGGGAACTGCGAGCCAGGCCTTCTCGTCCAACATTGGTGCCTGACCTCACAAATGCGCTTCTAGAGGAACGGTCAAAAATTCCCATACACACACTCCTAAAACCTTGTGGAAAGCCTTCCCAGAAGAGTTGAAGTAGTTGAACAGTGTACTGTTTACTAGAGTACTGAAAAGGTCAAGGTTGAGTTGCACTGCATTATGGGTACTTGTATGCACTACAAACTTGTATACATCGCTTTGTTTAAACTCTGTGTCCAATTTTCCTTGGTTTTTTTTCCCCTTTTGTTTTTTAGAATGTCTTAATAAACAGCATGCACTACATCGTCTCTCCCTCCTGACTTATCTTTGTCTATTTCCTGAAGATCAGGTTGATATTGTTTGGTGTTTGATTTAATGAAGCTGAAGAGATGCACAGTAATTCCAAATAGTAAATCCTGTTACATGTACAAATGTTCCAGACAGTAAGATGGCGTGGGGTTTTCTGAAGTGCATGTGACTGACCGCAGTGACGGGATTTAAAAATATATATATAAATAAATAAATAAAATGAATGTGTTGGTGGTAATGGATGTGAACCTGATTTAATTGGTATTTTGTGAAAAAGTCTGAAAAGTCAGAAAACAGTCTGATTGTACACTGTGACTGAGTGATCGTGAAATCTTAATATATTGAAATTATACACGGGGGGGGCACGGTGGCTTAGTGGTTAGCACGTTTGCCTCACACCTCCAGGGTTGGGGGTTCCCGCCTCTGCCATGTGTGTGTGGAGTTTGCATGTTCTCCCCGTGCCTCGGGGGTTTCCTCCGGGTGCTCCGGTTTCCTCCCCCGGTCCAAAGACATGCATGGTAGGTTGATTGGCATCTCTAAATTGTCCGTAGTGTGTGAATGTGTGAGTGAATGAGAGTGTGTGTGTGTGCCCTTCGATGGGTTGGCACTCCGTCCAGGGTGTATCCTGCCCTGATGCCCAATGACGCCTGAGATAGGCACAGGCTCCCCGTGACCCGAGAATAGTTCGGATAAGCGGTAGACAATGAATGAATGAAATTATACACGAACGAATAAGAAGGTTATGAAGTCTGGCCCTTTTACCAGTACACTGCCATTCCTTTCCATCAGTGGACTGGAAATCAACTTATGGGACGTTTTTAATCAGTATAAACAAATGAATTATTTTAGGCTGTGAGTCTGATATAAATGAGTCAGGACTCTGTTGGCTTTCAGTGTGTTATAGACATGTGTTTTTCCCTCTGGTGGATAACCTTACACAGAATTTTAGTGGTTGAAGATAACACCTTCAAATTTTACACACTTGGTTCATCTCAGAGAGCAGAAATGGGCTTGATATCAGCGTTTACTTCGAAAAGTACATTTCCTATGAAAATATTGCACCTAATACGATAGGGAAAAATAGAAATACTTATAAAAAACTACAAATTCTTAAAACCCTGAGTGATATGAGCTTCATATTAACCACCACTGTGGAGTAAGACATGACAAAGTCATTCAATGCTCAACATGGACACAACAAAACAGGTCTGTGGATGAAAAAGAGTTAAATTGATTTCATTTGACTTAAATTGGGATGTGGTAGCTTAGTGGTTAAGTGCTGAACTACTGACTAGAAGGTTGTGAGCTTGAATCCCTGGTCCACCAAGCTGTCACTGCTGGGCCCCTGAACAAGGCCCTTAACCCTCAGTTGTATAAAATGAAATAAAATGTAAGTCATTCTGGATAAGGGTGTCTGCTTAATGCCAGAAAAATGACAGCGTTCAATTAAAAGATTATATTGGATATTCAACCATGTACCATATGCTGATCTGATGCAAACTGTGATTCAGGCAATGAGGTGCATCACACTGAGTGGTGACTAGCTCCAGATGACCCAGTGACTTTATTACAGTTCATTCTGTTGGAAGGAAAAACTGACCTTGTTTTTTTTCCCAGACAGTAATTAAAACCTAAAATCAAAAGAAGCTTCGCATGTATACACTTATATTGCCAAAAGTTTTGGGACACGCCTCCAAATCATTGATTTCAGGTGTTGTTTTTCAGGGTTTGGGCTTGGCCCCTTAGTTCCAGTGAAAGGAACTTTTAATGCTTCAGAATACCAAGACATTTTGGACTATTTCATGCTCCCAACTTTGTGGGAACAGTTTCGGAATGACCCCTTCCTGTTCCAGTATGACTGCACACCAGTGCAAAAAGCAAAATGAATGAGCGAGTTTGGTGTGGAGAAACTTGACTGGCCTGCACAGATTCCTGACCTCAACCTGATAGAACACCTTTGGGATGAATTAAGAGCGGAGACTGCGAGCCAGGCCTTCTCGTCCAACATCAGTGCCTGACCTCACAAATGCATTTCTAGAGGAACGGTCAAAAATTCCCATAAACACACTCCTAAACCTTGTGGAAAGCCTTCCCAGAAGAGTTAAAGCGGTTCTGGCTGCAAACGGCGGGCCAACTCTATAATACATTCATGTGCATGTAAAGGCAGACATCCCAAAACTTTTGGCAATATAGTGTAGATTGTGTCCGAAACGGAAAACTGTCATGACAAGATGTGTATCATGGGGATAAATAAAATCTGTTATCGTTACCCAAATGCCGTGGAATAGAATACGTTATTCTTTCTCCCAAAAATGTAAAAAAATAAAATAAAAATACAGGTCCCAGCTCATTATTCCGATATTTATCTTCCAGTCCAGTATGAATTATTCAGTAACTGCAGTGAACCTGATAGGAAATATATATAGTTATGAGCATGAGGAATGAAAGTCAGAACCCGTCGATAGAGGTTATGATAGTGAAGACAAATGACATCACGTACATTTATTATGCTTCAAATCTCAAAGGGAAAAAAAAGCTGTTTTATGCTTCGGTGATATCAATCTGATAATCAGCGGAAAAAAAAAAAAATTTCTCAGGGGTCTAATGTTCTAAAGTACCAAAATACCACAACTCAACTACTGAGAAGCTCCACAGCATGCAACAGACACGTCATATCTCCAAAAATAGAAAGCTTCATTTTGGAATAATTTGCTCACTCTACAGTGGAGATACGGGTTTCTGTGGTCTTGTATAACACATTTCGTTTTATCTCTAAGATCAGCTTATCAATGAGGGGGGAAAAAAGCTTGGAAGAGAAAAAAAAAAGCTAAAAAGAGCTATGATGGATTATTTTTCAGTATGACACTATCCCCAATGTCCGGTTTCGTTATAAGAGGCACATGGCTTTTTCTCAGGATCTAAAAGGTTCGTCTGTTTGAGAAGAAGAAGGAAAAACATCTAACAGGGTTCAAGATTAAACCCACATCATAATTCTACTAAGAATTTTTATTTTTATAAAATGAGTTACCTTTTTATTAGTAAAGCCCTGGATATCATATCACTTATCCCCATTTGGATCATTGTATTGAAGATATTATCTTGGTGTATAAACCCTCATCTCTCCCTCCTGCAGGTGTTAGATTTCACTGCAAACATAGTTTGAAGTTATTTATTTATTTATTTCCTGTAACTGTACTGAAAATGAGAGATACGAAATGATAGAAGGATGGGTACGATGATGATTCTTATGCGACTTACATTGCTCCACTTCAGACATGTCGTAATTGGACTTTATTTTTTTTTCATCCCTGATATAGATAAAATAAATAGATAAAATGCTACGTTTATGCTACGCCGACGATGCCTGGAGTGGAGTCTAGCAGTCGATACTGTTATAGATTATATTAAATAATTGAGCCTTTCTGCTTTATTTTTGTATCAGTGCTGGGAAAGCTTATTATCTCAGTCGAAAGCACTGAAAGCGATGTTCTAGCAAGCAAGACGAATCGCCAAAGTTACCAAGGCTCCATTAGCTTGTTTTTTTTTCCACTAATACATTCACCCTTTTGACCTTTTTATCATTGTCTTTTACTATAACCAGAATGTTTTGTTCCACATATTTTTATAATTTTGGGCTTGCTGCTTATTGATTTGCTTTTGATCATTCTTCTTCTGTCTTTTTTAACTGACCCATTTTTTTTTTTATTTCCCCCGCATTCCTTGGCCTTTTCCATCCCCGCTCCCCGAACCCTGAATTTTACTCTTCTTTTACCCCCCCCCCCCATCTCCCTTCCCCCGTCTCCATCGCTTTGAAACCCTCTTCCTCTCCAGCTGGGTTTGTGAAGTCGCCCATGTCTGAGACAAAGCTCACGGGAGACACCTTTGAGCTGTACTGTGACGTGGTTGGTAACCCCACCCCGGAGATCCAGTGGTGGTACGCTGAGATAAACCGCGCCGACTCCTTCAAGCAGCTGTGGGACGGCGCCCGGAAACGGCGCGTCTCCATCAACACGGCCTACGGCACCAACGGCGTGAGCGTGCTGGGTGTCACGCGCCTCACACTCGAGGACTCTGGAACCTACGAATGCCGGGCCAGTAACGACCCGCGCCGCAACGACCTGCGCCAAAACCCCGCCATCACCTGGATCCGAGCTCAGGCCACCATTTCCGTGTTGCAGAGTGAGTGGTATACTTGTGCTGTAGTGGATAGATTAAGAAACTGTAGCTGTAGATCCAACTTCACCCTTATCCCTTATCTCATCCAAATGGCCACCACATCAAGGCAAAAACATAACAAGAAATATTTGTTATTTTTATCATTTTCTTGTGATTATTACATTAAGTTAGATCCATTACTAGATACTGCTGTCAATTCTGTTTTGGTTACTTTTACTGATGCTATTTGGCATGAAATAATGCCCACTACATTCCCAACATTAAGCACGTTTTTTTTTTTTTTTTTTTTCTGGTGGTTAAAATTTGTAAGTCATCTGTTATACAGTATCTATAACAGCAATTATGTAAGTTACATAAATATTTCTGGTTCTAGTTGATTCTCATGTTCCTATTGCCTTCTTTTAAGCAGAATCTAAGGCTTTACTTGACCCCTTACCCCTTCTGAACCCCTTGAGCCTCTTGTTGTGGATGACCACAAACCCAGACAAGTGCCATAGTCTCTGTCTGCCTCTTTCTTCCTCATGCCGCCCTCCCTCACCTTACGAGCAGTCCACCCTGCCTGTTCCCATGTCGCTTGCTTTGTCTGGTGTCTTTCAACATTTAACACTTGTTTTGTCATTTAATCAATTGCTTCATTTTTGTTTAGCTCATTTGGATTTTGATGCTAGGATTCTTTCTTTTATTTTTTTGCTGAATCTTCGTTTTGTTTTGTTTTTCGATATCCTTTCTGGGTTGCGTAGATTGTTTGATTTACTTCAAAGCCTGACATTATGTGCCCTGTCTGTAATACGTAGGTCTTCTGGTGCTTTGAAGTCTTTAACATCTTTCTTTGTGCACTATTACTGTGAGGAAGCCGGTGGGTAGTGAAAGAAGACGCAAGGAAGAGCCGCTGCTAGCTAAGACGATCCGTGCGCTAGCAAACGTGCTGTCACTACACTTACATTTGAAAAAAAAATCTTTGAATTATTGGATTCAGTGCTCCGCCTTGTGCCTTCTTTACAGTAAGTGTTTGCCTTCAAATCAGTAATGACATTATATCCTAAGCACGATTGTTGATCTGATCAATTGGGAAATGGTTCAGCTAACTGACCACTGAAGCAGCGGAAAATTGCTGGTCAAGTTCAGCTTTATCTCTTCACTGCACTATGGGGAGCTTACAAAATTAGGAGTCCTCGTTCTTGCCTTCTCCCCCTCTCATGACAGCTACTACTGTGAAATCTTGAGAGACGTTCTTAATAATGCAGTCGGAGCAGCGCGCAAGTCCCATCACGCTGTCTGTACACTAACAAGAACCGCTAGTTCAAGCGTCATCTCTAAATATCTATATATAGCATATATTTGGGTGCAGGGAGTACCTAGATATTTTATTCTAACTTATATATGAATTGGGACAAGCAGAAAGGAAATATTCTGTCATTACTGAGAGTCAGTGTTTTCATATTGTGTGTATATATACATGTTATAAGCATTATGACATGTATATAGCAGGCTATACATGCTGAAGTCATATAGAAAAGAATGTATAGTTTGCTCATGGGACGGCGTCGAAATACATGCTGGTCTTGTCTTAGGTTTTTGTTGTTTCATTGTCAACATACTGTCCAAATGAATCAACTCTCTTTTTTTCTAATCCCCTTGATAGATCAAGATTAGACGATGTGTCCCGAACGAACATGATGTGCGTTTTATGTTATGTACGTTTTATTGAGGCTACTGTTGAATAAATGTTTTGAAGTTTTCACAGCAGGAGTCGTGGAGGAAGCAAAACCATCTCTCAGGGAAGTAATAGGATCAAAATTATCGATTTGCCATCATCTCTTCCTCCGAGCAGGTGTCCTAGAAATGACCTTCTGATGAGGCTGCCGGATCGCATCAGCACGAGCGGCTTTGGCTGTTGCTATCGGATGAAGTAATCTGACTGGTTTTGTTTTGTATGCGTACGTAGGCTGATGGCTTGTGCTCGGTTACACAGGCTGAGATACGAGTAGGTGTTTTGATGCTACCCAGGAGGGATAGAGGAAGAGAGAACGGGAGTAAGCAAGATTAAGAGAGAGAGAGTGAGAGAGACAGAAAAGGGGGGGTGGCATAGACATAGAGACATAGATTCCCTTCAGCTATTGGGCATGCCAAACTCCAGCAGAAGGTGTTAGGATTGCTAATTGGAGTCACTCCTAATCCCTTTCCTTTTCCTCCAGAGCACAACTGATCAAGGAGGTTTAATGTACAAGCGAGGAGAAGAAATTACGTCTCTCTCCCCTACTTCCTCTATCCTCCTTTGTCTTCCATCTGGGTATTCTGGTTGCTATGGAAGGGCCGCCCCAGAATAACGAAGGAGGAGCTGGAGCCATGCATGGGCACAGACAAGAGTATCAGCTTATTGAATTGAAATGCCAACTGATGACTGAAGAGTGTATTTAAAGATACCGCAAAAGTGAAAAAAAAAAAAAGACTGGAATAGCTACATATTAGCATTGAATTTGATTTGATTCTGTCAGTTGGGTCCATTTCCCCGTTTTTGCATTTTAAAATGTAACATTAACATGCATTATGACTAAAGACTCCGGTATTAATTCAGAGGTGGCTCTTGCATGCAAATTTTCTGATTTTCCAATTTTTTTTTCCCCCCTCCTCTTTGCATTATGCTCTTATGCCTGAAGGTAAGTGTAATCACAGATAATGAAACAATAAGTCTTAGTGAATGCAATGGAAAGGTGTTGGCTTTGCTTCAAAAGGATTCTTTAAAAAAAAAACCAGGATGTAATCCTTCTCCGTTCCATTTTGAGGAAAATGATACGTTGGAGTGCTTTTATATCATTTCTTTAAAACGTCTGTCATTTAACCCGTCCTATGGCGGATACGCTCATCTTTACCTGTTACAGATCACAGCCAGCAGCTACGAGTCCCAAATTGGCCCTGATGTTCATTTCTCACCTCTTTTGTAATAACCCCGAGGTTTGATTTTGTTTCAGAGCCAAAGATCAATGCTTCCGATCAGGAAATTTTGCCGGCTAAAAAGCCGCAGGAAGACAATCCTCCTGTAACCTTACAGTGTAACCTAACCAACGCTCACACCGCTCACCGGGAAAGCTTCTGGATGAAGAACGGAGAAGAAATCCCAAATACAAGAAAAGGGCTGAAAAACACAGAGCTTACGTGAGTTTGTTATGCCTGTGTGTTTGGCAGCAGCATTTAATTACACATATTTCATCTGCAAATGTTTCCAGAATGTCATGACTAGAGAATTGAATGTGATCCTAACACGTGTCTGTGGATATACTGGAAAATAAATGCTAATCCAGTAATGCTTCAAAAGCAATTTAGCATGGAAACTTTCATTTCAGTCAGCGAAATGCAGGGGTCAGCGCAAGTGGCAGTCCAAGTAAAGTTCTTCAGTGGATTGAACCAAGCATTCAAAAAATACTGTAGCCAGAGAAGGGTTATATTTCTGCAACTCCAGTTTTTTTTTTGTATACATGACCCTCCGTGGCTTGTGTAGCAGATCCTTTGTTGTGGATATGTAACATGCTGTGAGAGAGTCCAAGTCCAGTGCCGGGGTCAAAACACAGGCAGGCAACTTGGTTAACTTCCATAACCTCACAAACAAACCCAAGAAACTCAAATAGAAATGGTAAGACTTTGCGGGGATTCTTTGACACGAGCAGACACACTAACACGAAACAGGCGAACACAATCAGACAGTAAACCAATAATGGGGCCGGTGTGGAAACAGGACTAGAACAGAAAGCAAAAGAAGGAAAACAAGGCATTGTAGCAGCCGATCGCGCGCGTTTACGACTGTGTGATTATGTAAATTATGATGCGCTGAAGATATTTCAAAAGAAAAAGATTTTGTAGAGAATTCCGTGTTGTTCACGGTCAGTGAAGTGATGACATGGCTTGTACGAAAACAGAAACGTGTGAACAGATGTCCTACAAATGTCTCATCTGTTTAGAGTCAGTGGTGCTAGTCAGACGTGGTAACGTGAAACACCAGTGCTTTGGAAGAAAAACCCCAATCACCACTGAACTGATGTCTTATTTATAGCTACGATCTAATCACTAATGGTTAAGCAATTAAAAGGTAGCTTGTCACCATTCAGACATGATAGATACGTATGCAGACTTCTGTAAACAGGGCCTTTATCCTAGCTCGATCTTCACTGGGGTTCTTCTGTTCTTCAGTAGGTTCCTCTGAGAGGATCGGTAAAGGACATACACACAGTTTCCATGCAGATCTATTAACCCTCACGACCAAAGCCTTTTTCAGAGAGTCTGCGCTTTGCTCAAATGGTCTACTTCTGGGAATGTTCCATTCCAAAATAATGATCGTTTCCGAATATATATATTATTATGATGTAACAATGCTAATGAGGCTTGCTGCAAGACCTTTTATAGCCAAGTGTGAAGTCTCTGAAAGGAAATATCCTGTCAGATTGCATGCGAGTCGTTTTCTAGTGACAGTCACGCCCGGAGCAGACAGCATCATGCCAACAGCAATTCCACGGAGGCATCGCTTTGATTCGGCTACAGCTTTCCAAGTGCACTACTGTGGCAAGATAAAGTTGAACTTACTAACATCGCAGACGGACTGTTGTATTTTGGTGCGTTCTTTATGATTAAACAACATTGAAGGAATCTCTATCCAAAGTGTTTGTAGTGTACTTTGGGGTACTGTATCGTATCCGTGGATCAGAGTGGATAGCGACACTATTTTAATCAACTTAACATTAATTAACCTTTTTTTTGTTGTTATAGACTCCACAAACCGAGAGCGGAAGACGCTGGAGAGTATATGTGCGTCTACACTTTTGACAAAGCCCCAAATACCAATGCATCCATTGAAGTCAAAGGTAAGATATTTGTATACATATGTATAATACTGTATATATGAATTTATACTTGTTTAATTCTCTAACGTTGTTGATTAGTTTCCTAAACCGTTATCACCCAGTTCTAACACATTCTCATTGACAGACATTCTACGTAAACCAATTTAAATAAGCGTACATGTTCATATCATGATGTTTTACATTTACAGTGTTTAGCCCACGCCCTTTACTCTAAAGTGTCCAGAACATTTTATCTATTCTTTTTAATGTATAACTGAGCAGTTGAGGGTTCAGGGCCTTGCTGAAGGACCCAGCGGTGGCCTCACAACCTTCTGATCGGCAGTCTAAAGTCTTAACCACTGAGTCTCACTTCTCTGTATCGAGAGGTTTCATTTGTAATAGGATTTTCAAGCTTTGAAACAGAGTTTTGATGGTTTTCTGAAACAGAAAATACAGTACAGAGAGCTTTGTGACAGAACAAGCTACATTTTGTGTCTTATCGACAACTTCCATAATTGCAAAAATAACAGGCACACACGTCAAAACCAACAAGAAACATGAACTAGGAATCAGAGAAAATAAGGTGGAGAAGCTCGAATACAAATGGTAAGACTTTGTGACGATACTTTGACACAAGCAGAGAAATTAATCAGGAAATAACACAAGACAGGCGAACACAATCAGGCAGCAAACAAATAACGACAGGACAAGAAACATGTTTTGTCTTATTGACTTCAAGTAATATGAAAATGGTGGTGAGAAATTGACCGAATAAGTGATAACAGGAACGAACATGTCCTTGATCCTTACTATAGGAAAAAATTCACCTGTACTGATTGCAGTAATTGTTGAACATAATAAAATTAAGGATAGTAACAATTCCACTTTGTGCTAGGCTGCATTCCAAAACCCTGTCGTATTTATCGCTAAGTCTTACAAGTGTTTGAAATGACTGGCATTAATAGTATCTTACTAATGGTAACCAAACTGACAGAAATCCTTCCCTTATGTCAGCACATCATGCCTGTCTGTCACGGTCCGGCAGCGCAGGCAGGATAAGTCAATGCTCAGTGCCTACAAATAGCAGCATTGTGCCATACAGTGACAGCGTCATAAAACAAAACATAAAAACGATTTGAAACAGTAGAGAGATTTCTACTGTAAATCAACTCCGTAGCTCGATGTGTGGGAAAGAAAAAAGCAAAACGAGAGCTTTTCAGTACGGCGATAAATCCAGACAGTCGCACAGAAAAAGCCTGACTGTGAGTGAAATAGTGCAGACATGGAGAGATCAAGTCTCATTAGTTTCCTCCATGGAGCAGATGAAAAGAGGCCTCTGGACAATGCCTGTCTCTCACAGAGAAGAGGGGTTATTAGAGTTTGAAATTCACAATAACACAAAGAGCCAATTTAGTCGGAGAACGTATATTTCACTCGTTCCGTAGCTTTCAGTCATTTTTCACAGCTGTGAATAAGACCGATCATTTATTATAAACTATTCCTGTCCTGTTTATTGTATCTAGGAATATTAATAATCAGCCGTCATTATGTGATGTGCATGAAAGAAGAACCGCCTATCGAATCTCAAAACACCTTTCAAATTCAAACCAACATTCAAGTCAAGCGTTAACTACACAGGACCCGTGCTGCTTTCCAGGCCAGCGCAGGCAGGAAGGAATCACCCCCCTGTAGCCACAGACCCGTGAAACACTCCTCACTTAAGCCAATTTGTTTTGACACCGCCGTCGTGCACACTGAGCATGCCCGGACTGTTCTGGCAGGCCTGCTTTAAACGTTGCTTGGTTGCATAATGCGATGATGCTGTTGTCCACTCAGCTCTGACTTTCCCACTGTCATCCTGTCATGTGACAGGACAGATGCCCTGCACCGTGCGTCGCATTCCTTCTTCCATGCTAGATCTCCTTTCTATACCAGATTCAACTGCACAGTTATTTTGTACAAATTGGCAACAAAAAAATAATCATGTTTACTGAGATCTAGTTTGAGCAAAGCCATTTTTCAAAAAATAAAAAAAAATTAAAAATCAATATGCTAATGAATTCTATAGGGGCATTGGTGGCTCAGTGGTAGGCTTCTCACCTATCATGCGGAAGGCCCGGGTTCGATTCCCAGCCAATGCCTCAACCCCAGCCACTGGATGCAGTGCCGGTCCCAAGCCCGGAAAAATGGGAGGGTTGCGTCAGGAAGGGCATCCGGCGTAAAACATTTGCCAAGTTGTTGTGCGGACCAGTTGGTCCGCTGTGGCGACCCCGAACAGGGAGCAGCCGAAAGCAACTTCTTCTATTGGATTGCTTTTATATTTTCTTTAACTATTTTTTTAGCTTTCTAATCACTGGCAGTGTTTATCATTCATTGCTAGTGCAACTAAGATTATTAATTAATAAGTGCATAAATGTAATAAAATCCTAGATAATCAAAATAAAATTATTCTGCATGTTCTCTTGTTTAAGTATCTTAAAGCTTGTTATTGGGTGTACCTCGAATAAAACTAATAGGAAAGCAATGTGCTTATGAATGAAGTTTAAACCTGCCGGAAGCTCCTTGGAGCTTTAGCGAGTTAATGTACATAATTTAGATCATTACTCAAAATCAGATGAGAATTAGAATGACTGTAGTGTATTTTATTCACTTTGGTACAAATCAATTCATTGTGCTTCCCAGCAGGACAATAAAATAAATCCATCGGGGGAAAGGGAAATATATTGTGATGTATTATGATCTGCATTGCATAATATATCACAATGAAGGGTGAGGCCCTTATCGTATGCAAAAAAGCGTTTCGGAAAAGCAGGAAGGTGAGCTGTGCTCCTTTCTAGCTTGCGCTCCACCCCCAGGCTCTCATGTCCTTGGCACCTCTCTCTCCAGCTCTCAGCTCTGAGGGAACAGATGGAGGCTTGTGTGCTGGGGTGGGATTAAGGCCTGAATCCAGTCCCAGCCGCTTCTAATGGCAAGAGTTTATTGTTCACAATGATAATCTGCTCCTACGTGCATTTTGGGCTGACAGTGAGAAATATTCTTAAATACATTTCGGCGTAATTTGATTTGGTGCACGCTGTAGTACGTGGATGTATTGAGGTTTTTAGGCTGTGTATAATCTTCCAGTCATTATCTGTCTTCCTCTTAATTATACGAGTTAAACTGCAAAACTAATGAGAAACATGCTTTCATATAATATTATGAAATTCATCCATATGGCTGGTTGTAAAAGTGTTTCTCTGTTATAAATTCATTATCGGCTTGTGAACGGATGCGATTGCCAACAGTATGTTCGCTCGTTTCCTTTTGGTATAGGTTACACCTCCTTCTTCTTTTAGGCAAAGAAAAAAACAAAACAAAACGATGCAGATGAGGTTTCCCCACAAATAACATGCAGTGTATCTGTGCTGTTACTTATCTCCTTTCTATCAGTGATCACAAGAGTAAAGGCACACTTCCGTGAGGGATCAGGGTTTGGAAGCGGGCCAGAATGACATTGACCAGCAGTGAAAGTCCTATCTGTTTAGAGAGGAGACCATTTACTCCCTGTCAGGGGAGAAGCGTGTGAGGATAATGCCCAACTAAGCTCCTACTCCAACCCCTCCCCACACACATGCACACATCCACACAATCCTCAGATGGCACGTGTGCACCATAATTAGAGAGCAGTGATGTCGTCCGTGTCCCAGGCCACGCCTGGGCCGTCCTCCATGTTCGTGGCAATAAACACTCACTCCAGGTCTCTTCCTGATCCTGCTTAATTACATGGAAGGAATTACTGTAATTTTAAGGATTAGCAAAAAAAAGTCTGTGGCAGCTACCTGTCTGTAATGGAGCAGTGTTTAAGAAGAGACTTTGTGGTCGATGGCCAAAATGGCAAACTCGACAGATTTTAAGCATCGGGAGTGTCTAATGCATAGCCAGGCATCTAACTGTGAAGCTGATGACTCAGCACATCAGCTTTAAATGGTTCATGAACAGGCATAGAGACAGCAGAAAAGCCTGAATTGAAGCTTATATGGGATTTTTTTTTAAATTAAGAACATGTAATTGACCTCTTTGTGGATTAAAATTCAGTCATGCATGCTTGCACCTGGAAATGTCTGTCATATGAATAAATATTACAAATAAAATATTGTTTAGCAAAGGTTACTATCATTACATGACAAATAAAATGGATGCAGTGAAATCTCTTTTATATGCATGTATCATTTGACTTTACTGTGCCTTTCCTCTTCCATTCAGCGGCTCCTGAAATCACTGGTCACAAGCGAAGCGAGAATAAAAAAGAAGGAGAAAGCGCTCTCTTGTACTGCAAATCTGTGGGATACCCACATCCCATCTGGACATGGCAGAAAAAAGTCAGCCAAGGATCATATGTAGTACGTAGCATGTTGTTTCCACCTACTGGTATCTACATAAACACTACAATAATATAAGCAAAGCTATGGATCTCAAGTGTAAATATTTTCTCGACTTCAAATACATATGTTGACGTTCTTATTACCTACGATACAAATGATAACTTTAAATGTAGACTTGATATAACACAGATAGCTGCTAATTTACTAAAGGTTTTTAATGTAAAAAAGTGCAAAAAGCAAGCTGATATAACTTTAACATGAGCTAATTAGCATATTGTAATCAGCGTCGTCTTTTTGCGTATTTGGCTAGACGAACATGCAGTTATTCTTATCCAAAGGTGCAAAGTACACATCTATGCACCTTACCCCATGGAACAGTGTCTGAAAGCTTTAGCTTTTGGGTAGTGGACATGCCCTGAAGTCAGTTCTCCCGTCGAAGTAATGGCAATTTTCTGCTGCACAGTTCGAGAAAATATATATCGCACACTGACAACCAAGGGGAGTCGGCTGCGCTCTTGTGCTGCAGACCAAACAGACTATGTGTCTGTCTGAACCTGGAGAAAAGCTGCCAGCAGATAGTCAACTGACTTATGTGGACATTTGATGTTATCGCATTACATGTGATGTACGGCGGCTCTCTCTCTACTCAAAGGACCCCCGTAGGAAGGCTTTCATTCTTCAGAATGGTGATGAGTAAAGTAAAGCAATCTGCAGGAAGGAAACAGTACAGGGAAAATGGGCTCTAGTTGTTGATGACAGTCTGGATGGCCCTCGGGCATTTTTTGCATACCCTAAAGGGTCGTCACATCCTTATCAGGACGGACAACACAACAGTGCTGTCACGCATAAACAGGCGTTCTTTTCTTTTTGTCTTACTTGATTTTTGACATGAAACTGTCCTCACCTGTTATCCCTAGCCAATCTAATCTGGGAGCTGGCCTCCGCTCCTGCTCTCTTACTACATGTCTTGAGGAAAGCATATTTCTTGCTTTTCTTCCAGTGGAGTTGATCATCTCCAAGTTAGGAGAGCCTGCCTCTCATACTAATGTTCCCTGAGATGAATACTGGTATCCTAACGCAGAAATAATGAATCTCCTAGACCAGGTGATTCAGCCCCACTTGTAGTTGTAATACTCTGAAATCAGGACCTTAGAATTAAAGGCTTGACATGTCACTCTTCAGAATGTAATGTGTTAGAGCTAATGTGGGAAGGGAAGGTATCTGGCTGCAGAACGTGTCTTACTAGGCTTTGAGGGATTATTGCCTGGGGCTCACCAGCTTTGAGGGTCACCTGACCAAAGGGTTGGTGTTTGAAGGACATTGTTGTTCCTTATTTGAGATTCTAACATCAGTGGGCATAAAATGTGTTTTAAGACAGAATTTCTCCTTGCTTACCTTTAGCAAATCATGTGGGGGATTTCCATCTGCAATGGGATGTCCGTGGCAGACATTTGCACAGGAGCCTCAGGGGTTTCCCTTCAAACTTTCATGTGTTTTTACCACTTGGACGTTGTGACCCTGCCTGTGGCTTCTTGCTACATGGACAGTGTGGAACAAGGACATTTTTCGCTTTTACATATGAGCCATTTTAGCATACGGATGTTTTTGTCCTGTGTATGGCTCGCTCCATTATACTAATTGGATCAGGCAGGCATTAGGCCATTATTCTTCCTCCTTGGCTGCAGCTGTGCAGGGTGTGAATATATGCTCTATATTATCCAAGATATATACGGAGTGACCTGTATAAAAGGGAATGTTAGGTTATGCATATAACCACTGTTCTTCCCTGAAGGAGAGGAATGAGGTAGAACTCTAGGCCAACCTGCACAGCAGTCATGGCTGGGTGACAAAAGATATGTCTTTAGCAAGATATGCAAAGCAAATCAAAAATAAAGACACATATGGTACCCCGTACTGTCTGTGTTATGCCTTGTACTCCTGTTTTGGGGAACAGGGGTTGTATGCTTAACCTAATGTTTTCCTGAAGTACATTTCTTTTATTTTGTAGGACATTGACAACAGTACCGGGCGCTTCTTCATTATGAACAAAGACAATTACACAGAACTGAATGTTATAAATCTTGACATTAGCACAGACCCTGGCGAGTATGTCTGCAGTGCCTCAAACGTCATTGGGACTAAAGAATCCGTGTCTATTCTGCGGGTGCGTAGTCACCTGGCTCCGCTCTGGCCTTTCCTCGGTGTGTTGGTAGAAATCCTCATCCTGGTGGTCATCATTGTGGTTTACGAGAAGCGCAAGAGGCCAGACGATGTCCCGGACGGTAGGCTATGCAAAATTTTAATTCCCCCTCAAAACTAGTGTCATATATGATTCTTCTTTAAACCTTTGATGTGAATGTATTCCATGCATGGTGACGTACATGTTTGTTTGTTTGTTTGTTTTTTTACTTGGTTCTTATGTCCATTTACTTCATGACGATACAGGAACTCAGCTGTGGTGACTTATTACCGAATTAGTTTTAACGTGTACAACAGTCGGAGGATGTCTTATTGCAGTGTTTACAGGTTTGCTCTTGAAGCATTAAGCAGACAGTGGCATTAATTAGTATTTATTGCAAGCTTTTCTGGTGCTGATTCGGACTCTTGATGCTTTCGGAGCCTGTTTAATCCTGAAAGCACTCAAACGCTTGAGAGTATTAGTATCAATTTCATCATCGTGCATCTTAGTGAATACTGCAGCATAAACACGACCTTGGACAGTAAACTTGCGCTGCGTATTATCTCGGAGAGGGTTTCATAACTCTGTACCCGCTAATCCCTTTCTAACAGATCTGTGAACACACAAGAAGAAGGGACAGAGAAAAAAATAATCTCTGTAACAAGGACAGAGTGTATGATTCAGTGCCTCAATCATAGGACTATATCCAGAAGCCTGTAGTCAGGCACAGATGCATGTTAATTTGACCTTTGCAGCTACACATTAGGGCATCTCTGAGCCAGCGGTGGGCTGTAGTTACCTTTTCAATGAGCTGAGTAATATAATAACAGAGATGGCAGATGGTTTATAACCTGTTCTTAGTGATAGCACTAGTAAGCCAAGGCAGTTCATTAAAAAAAAGAGATACCAGGAACTTCAGTGTTTGAATGTATGTTGAAGGTCATGACCTTGTTGAAATATCCATCTACCAGGTCTTAACCTTCTGGGAGAGTAAATGAGATGCCATCATTTTGCAAATCAGCCCCAAATCACCAATAAGCCACGATCGTATCGTGCAGTAGGTTTGAGGCTTTTCCTTGGATACACTTGCTCTTTTACACCCAACATGCTGATGGTGTATAAAGTTCGACTTTGCTCTCGGGAAGCTTTCTTTCTCACAGTCCTTTCAAATACCTTATTGTTATGGGCTGATGTTGAATCAGCTAACATGTATAATTTAGAAACTGTGATCTTTGGTGCCATCTTTGCCTTTCTCACCCTCTTCCTTACCTTCTTTCCTTATTTTAATATTAATGGGTAATTTATTTAAAGCACCAGCTTAAGCCTGGTTTGTCATTTATTCTATGAAAGAATCCTGCCTAATTAAACAACAAAAAAAAACAATATTTCAACTGATTAAAACAGATCGAACTACACACACGTGAAAAATCTGTCTTTACAAGTGCAGTCAGTTTGCAATCTTGCTATTTCAAGCACAATCGAGAGCTCAGTCACATCACATTAGCATAGTTCCTGGAACCCAAATCAACAGGATATATATAAGGTTTTGAAATACAAATGCAATACTTCTGTAACGGCTGAAACTGTTCAAATGTTGTTGTTTTTTTGCTGCATTTGCGCTCTGCTACTAAGTTAACAACTCATACTGGGATGAATATCAGTTCTGGTAATTTCTACCCAGGAATTAAATATTTAGTCTGGTAACATTTTCTGCACCAGATTACAGTAAATATTTAATAACTTTCAAAATTATTCCATTCTTCTGATGAGATATTTTCTGCATTGGATATTTTCATAAGTCGCTTATTATATAACACACTCAAAATCTGAACAATGAGACATGCTATAACACATTTTACATACACTGACCAGGCATAACATTATGACCACCTGCTTAATATTGTTTTTGGTGCCCTTTTGCTGCCAAAACAGCCCTGACCCATCATGCACTGTGTATTCTGACACCTTTCTATCAGAACCAGCATTAACGTTTTTCAGCAATTTGAGCAACAGTAGCTCGTCTGTTCGGGTCGGATCACACGGGCCAGGGCCCTTTACTCCCCACGTACATCAATGAGCCTTGGCCGCACCCTGACCCTGTCACCGGTTCACCACTGTTCCTTCCTTGGACCACTGTTGATAAATACTGACCACTGCAGACCGGGAACACCCCACAAGATCTGCAGTTTTGGAGATGTTCTGATCCAGTCGTCTAGCCATCACAATTTGGCCCTCGTCAAACTCACACAAATCCTTACGCTTGTCCATTTTTCCTGCTTCTAACACATCAACTTTGAGGACAAAATGGTCATTTGCTGCCTAATATATCCCACCCACTAACAGGTGCCATGATGAGGAGATCATCAGTCTTATTCACTTCACCTGTGAGTGCACTATCATAATGTTATGCCTGATCGTTGTATATTCCACACTTTTTAAATTAACTTTTGGGTTAAAATGAAAATTAATTCACAATTCTATGAGTAATTTACTGCTTGTGAAATCATACCATAATGTGAGTTTAGGGTAATTCTTTTTTAAATTACAGTTTGAATTGCAGAGGATAAAATGGATGAATAAATAAATAACTAGCTGGTTGTGCTGATGGAGATTGCATTTGTCAGATCTTGAGGTCACAAATTGCTTTCAGCAAGGCTAAACGAGGCCAGTTGTGCTCCTCTGGCGGATAACAGTGTGACAAATGAGTGTTGCAGAAAAGGGGGCACAGTGATTTCCCTAGTTCAAATTCAACATGAGAGCATTCTTGTAAACGATGCTGCAGTAAACTGAATTTGAATTCAAGATTTTTTCATTACCAAGCAAATCCAGTGACAATTATAGCTTGCAGGAAAGTTCATCTTAGATGAAGCCATAGAAGTATTTTTGCCAATTCTGTTCACTGAAAACTGGACATATACTGTACTGCCAAAAGTTTTGGGACATCTGCCTTTACATGCACATGAATGTAATATGGAGTTGGCCCGCCCTTTGCAGCTATAACCGCTTCAACTCTTCTGGGAAGGCTTTCCACAAGGTTTAGGAGTGTGTTTATGGGAATTTTTGACCGTTCCTCTAGAAGTGCATTTGTGAGGTCAGGCACTGATGTTGGATGAGAAGGCCTTACTCGCAGTCTCCACTCTAATTCATCCCAAAGGGTTGAGGTCAGGACTCTGTGCAGGCCAGTTTAGTTCCTCCACACCAAAGTCGCTCATCCATGTCTTTATGGACCTTGCTTTGTGCACTGGTGTGCAGTCATGTTGGAACAGGAAGTGACCATCCCCAAACTGTTCCCACAAAGTTGGGAGCATGAAATTGTCCAAAATGTCTTCGTATGCTGAAGCATTAAGAGTTCCTTTCACTGGAACTAAGGGGCCGAGCCCAACCCCTGAAAAACAACACCTGAATTCAATCATTCGGGGGGGTGTCCCAAAACTTTAGGCAATATAGTGTGCATCACCTACATGACTTTCTGATTAAGAGCTTGTGCAGTAGACAGAGGTATCACTCACAGTGTTTCGGTAAAACATTCTTTGTGCTGTTTATGCAGTCAAGAAACAGAACCCTCTTCGTTTAGGTGACTTTTTTACATGACTATAAAAAGCAATTCTACAAGCACGTCCTCGGTATCTGTACTGCACCTGTTGTTTTTATTTTTCCTTGTGTGTCATTTGCTGTTGCTTATATCAGTCACCTAAC